>ML777133.1:348625-431701 GCA_009831015.1 Picea engelmannii | reverse complement strand
GATCCTTCTAGAAGCGGAAGCTTCTATTAGGTCTTCTTACATCCGCCTTATTCTATTTTATTGAAAGGTCTTATTAATATTGACCTTTATTACATCCGAATACATTGATCTACCTATGTGCGGGTTAGGACCTTAACAGAGATCTACCTAATATCAACATCATTACTCATGCAGGAGAAAAAACTAGGGCAGATGTAGACAATCAACCCAAGATTCAGAAAGTTGTTACCAAGGATGACATGTATGGACCTTTGAAACAAAATTTGTTCTTGAAAGATGAAATAGAAATATTTAAGAGCATCCCCAATACAAAGATAACGGAGAATTCCCCTAAAGTCACCTCTCAACCTAAACTTGTGAAAGCCCCTACCTCACCACCGACACCTAGAAAATCTATAATTCCAAAGAGTCACCCTAAGCAGTCTCAAAGTGTAATCAATATTAGGTTTCAATTATTATTTGATATTCTAGGGGATGACCAACTTACGGAGAAGTTGTGAAACACCTTGTACCTAATACTGGGAAATGAGGGAACCCCATAAGCCATAGTAAGGACCAACTTCACTGATAAGAATACCCAAAGAATACAAAGAAGAAAGGTGCGAACATGAAAATAATTTAGGTTAGAATCCCAGCTAGATGATTTTGAAATAAAAGATGTCATGCTAAATTTGGGATCCGATGTCAACATCCTACCCAAAAATACCTCGGAATCTCTGGGAAAACCCGAACTAGTGTATTCCCCCATCCAGTTGAGAATGGAAAGACAATACAACATTTTCCCAGTAGGAAGGATGGAAAATGTGGAAATCGATGTTGCAGGAGTTAAAACCATTGTCAATTTTAAAGTAATTGAAATCATGGGAGATAAGGATCCCTACCTTTCTCTACTCAGAATTGATTGGGCATACGACAACTATTTTATCATTGATATAAAGAGGGACACAATGAATTTTAAATTGGATGGGATAAAATTATTTCATCCCTTAGATCCATGTTTAGGGCCTAGATAAACTAAATCAGTGGACAACAATATGGAATCATATGCTCTCGACCAATTATACACCATAATAGTAGGAACGAGACCAGATTACATAAATTCCGCAGATGGATCAGTAAGTTGGAGAAGCATATAGTCTACTAACAAGGATTCAAAACTAGCATTTGACAGTTGGCAGCAAGGCTCATATGAACGATTCTCAAGACGATGTGAAATTATCAGATAAATGAGATGGATTGGAACCGAGATAATAGAACACCTGACATATTATGGTACCTCAGAGGTACACATTTTTCTTTCCAGCATGGAAGATAAAATAGTGACAGATCAAAGGATCTATGTTCTTTACTTAGCCTTGTAGGATACCCCTGTTAGATGGTGGGCCACTCATAAATCCTAGATAATGGAGTGGGAATACATGAAGCAATTCATCTGATGTCAATTCCAAAGTAGGGATCAACTGAAAGAAGAGATGAATATAGATTTTCAAGATGCACAATTGTTCGATGGATGTTCTAACCCCAAAGTGCATATTGAGAATTGTGTAAAGCACTGGAAAGTTGCAGAAGTACCCTCTCACCTATGGGTTAGGGTATTCATCCACTCACTGGCTCCAATCCCAAAATATTGGTACATGAATGAAGAGACCAAAAGACAAACAAGTTGTTGGCAGACCTTACAAGGACAATTTTGAAAGGACTTCTCCTTTACAAGTACCCTGAGATCAACACAGTCCTTCAAAGAATCAAATAAATGCTTTTTACTGATATTTTCAAAAGAATATCAAGTCCAACAGTATGTGTTGACCATGTTCAATTGCTTTAGTCTAGTATGAGTCTTGAATATGATAAGATAGTTGTATATTTTTGTAAAGTTGATAAATACATGTAAAAACCTAATGACTTAGAAGACCTTAGAAATTAACTATTAAAGAAACAGAAGGCATTAGAGAGTTTCAGGATACTATACCTAGTCACATTTGTAGCTTCTATAACCATCCAATAAAGTTGTGAAAAGTTAATATAGGGAGTACAAAGCATCCTAATATAGCTTCCATAGAAGATTAATGGGATGATAAAACTATGAATGAATTCCATAACTTGTTGTAGGAGTATGAAGACTTGTTTCTGAAAATGTTCTCATAACTGAAAGGTATAAAAGGATTCATGGGAGAAATGAAAATTGAGTTAAAAATTTACTCAAAACCTATGAATAACATACCATACCACCTTAATCCTAAAATAAAAGAGAAGGTTAAGAAGGAAATGAACAAAATGCTTTCTGTAGGAATTATTTTTCCAATCAAAGAAGCAGAGTGGATTATCTGCATAGTTATCTAGAGAAAGAAATATATAGAATACATTCAGGTCTGTGTGGACTACAGAGGTATGAATTATGCATGTGTGCACGATTCATTTCCAACACCTTTCAGTGATGAAGTTTAAGATCAGGTTGTGAGAAAATAATATTATTCGTTTACAGACAGATTCTCAGGATACCACCAAGTTAGAATTGTAGAGGAAGACAAGAATAATACCTCATTCATAACTAAATGGGGGTCATTCACATATAATGTAAATCTCTTTGGCTTAAAAAATGCCCCTCCAATATTCTCTTGGATCGTAATAGCAACATTTCGAGAGTTCATGCATAAGTTTGTATAAGTCTACATGGACAATTGCACAGTATACAACATGTTAAGGGACCATGTAGGGCTACTCCGGTTAATGTTTGATATATTTTGTGAATTAGAGATATCTATGAATCTAGGAAAGTGCATCTTTTGTGTACCACATGGAAATCTACCAGGCCATATTGTATATAGAGAAGGAGTCTTGGTAGAACCAACTAAAGTTGTGATCATTATGAACATGTTGCCACCTTCAAGTGATAAATTGGTGCGCTCTACACTTTGAAATATAAGATATTACCATGGGTTTATCAAAAGATATGCAACTATCATTGCACCTCCTAAAAAATTGTTGAAGAAGTCTGAACTATTTTAGTGGACACCAGAGTGTGACAAAGCATTCGACATTCTCAAAGAAAAACTAATTGTTTCACCTATCTTGATATTTCCCAATTGGGAAATCGAATTCCATGTACATGTGGATGCATCAAGTATTTCCCTGGGAGCCATTTTAGTGGAACCTAAGGATGAAAATATGAACCACCCTATCTATTTTTCAGAATAAAAATTTCACAAGACGAACACAACTACACAACCACCGAGAGGGAAGTTCTAGCTATGATTTATGCATTACAAAAGCTTAGAAACTATTTGTTAGGCTCTTATTTCAAGTTTTTTTCTGACCACTCTACGTTGAAGTACCTAGTTAATAAACCAGTACTTGAAGGAAGTATTTGCAGGTGGCTACTGCTCTTTCAAGAGTTTTCATTTGACATAGTTTTCAAACTAGGAAGATGAAATGTGGGTCCATATCACATTTCCAGGTTGGAGTCAGGGGAAAGTGGTGGAGTAGTGGATTATCAGCTCCCATATGAAGACCTATTCTGAATTGAGGCCATCCCAGATTATATTGATAAAATCGTTGTATTCCTCAGTACAAGGACCCACCTAGAAACTTACTTTGCAACCCAAAAATGACATATGGTGGTTCGTGAAGCTGACTATCAACTGATTGTGGGACAAATTTACAGGTTGGGACTAGAGAACATCCTTAGAAGATGTGTATTGAACCACGAGAGGCAATATATCCTATGGGAATTCCACAGTGCAGTTGTGAGAGGACATGTGGGAGGTAAAGCTACTGCATAGAAGGTACTCCAAGCTAGATTATGGTGGGTTACATTATTTAAATACACTAAAGAGTATGATTGATCTTGTGACACCTACAAAAGAGTAGGAAATACATCACACAAAGATGAATTACCCCTTCAGCTAGTTCAATCACTTCAGGTATTTGAGAAGTGGGTTGTTGACTTTATTAGACAGATCAACCCACCAACTAAGCATTGAAAGGCTAGATACATCATTACCGCAACATATTATCTAACAATATGGGTTGAAGAAGAGGCATTTCAAGACCGTTCGATGGATACAATTGCTATATTTATCTTTGAGAACATCATTACTCGGTTTGGATGCCTTAGAAGTAGTTCCAATAGTCTTGTGTCCTTACAAGACTACCACAAAGAAGCTACATAGGTATACCCCATTTCAGTTTGTTTATGGGAAAGAATATTTTGTACCTGCATATTTTATCACCCCTAGTCTCTATATAGCACAGGCTACACACATGACAGATGACGAATCATTTGTGAAAAGGATTGCAGACTTGTAGGAGCTTGAGGAAGTGATATTTCTAGCAGATTGTCATCAGTCGATTGAGAAACCTAGACAAAAATCTTGGCATGACAGGCACATTAATTCCAAAATATTTAACCAAGGGGATAAGGTACTACTCTACGACAGTCAGTATCAGAAGCATCCAAGCAAGTTGCGCATGCATTGGTTGGGTCCATTTATAGTTGTGGAAATCTGACACTCTGGTGCAGTCAAGCTAGCACAAATGGACGGTATCCTTCGACCAGGTTGGGTGAATGGTGCCTTCCTGAAACCCTACATTTGTCATGATTGAGCCAAAGGAATGTTTCTCCATTCTAAGGAAGAATGTACAATATTTAGATTTTGATTTTATGTAATTTCTTCAATTCAGTAATAATGTTGGAATGTGCAAAATAGCGCAATGACATATGTTTTTTTCCCATATGAGTGTTTCTTTTGTGAAGTAACAGTTCTTTGGCCACTCAGGGTTGGAAGAGCCACCCTTATACTAAATTAAGTCATTAAACACAACAAAGACCCTCATTGTGGTCAGAGGGGGCTGAATCTGAACTATATCACAGCCCATGTGCCATACGCATCCTATCCAATCACACCCTTTATGGTAGCTATAGTAACCCATTGAAACGCTCTATCAAGCCATAAAAGTGCGATACGTGTGGATTCCATCGATATCCCCACCAGGATTCTAAACTGTTAAAATGGTAATCCCCTCAAGTCAACCATGTCCCTGTCAGTCCATTCATTAATGTCTAGATCACCTTAGGTATTTTACCCTATTATCAGTCTCGTCGAATGTTGGAGCCTGAGATTGTGTTGTTGGCTTAACGATGAGTGTCTTTAGGAGTAATTCCATAGCTCTTTAGTTAGTCCGTTTATAATATCTTACAAACCCATGGGAGAGACTTACTATTTATCTCATATATATTTTATTTTTCTCTATATTCACCTTCATCTCATCTGTGAAATCCTCCACTCCCCAGTTGCGACACCGACCCCCAAATCATCTAGTCTAGTTTTCCAGTAATCCATAACCAACATGCTAAGAGTAACATGAGGTCGGAGTTTGGCTCTGAAACAATTAATTCCAGACGAACCATGTGATCCCTAGGTCGAGGTCATGGGTGATGTCAAGAGGAAGGATAAGCAAGTAAAAATCCTCGACCTTGACCTGACGGACCAAGTATTATTTCCTCAAATGAATATTAGTGTGTTGTGGGACTTAGCTCCAGATGCAATGGGAGGCATGTAGTTTGCTTCAAATCCATAATTCATCAAACTGTTTAATTCCACTATCATGCACCTCAAGCATCTACCGGTCTTCGAGACCATAAGTGAGGTTGCATGGTGCACCAAGTTTCTGATCAGTCGGGTGAACGACATGAGCTTATGGCTTGATAAGTGATATCCAATTCATGCAGAGGAAATACAAAATCTCACCAGACTCTCCCTTGAGGGTGAAGATGTATCAAAAGTATTCTAAGGCCCAAGTAAGCATCAAAAGTAGATGGGATAATTCAGCCTGTATGAGAAATTCCATACCCCCAATAGACGCATAGCCAAAATTGAGCAAATTCTACCAGAGACAATCTAGACATCATGTTATGTGATCTCTAGTAAGTTTATGTCCTCATACTACAAGGGATAATGAACCTTATATGCTCTAGGGAAGGAAGAATAAGTAGGGCCAAATTTTGACCCAACAAAAAATAAGCAGAAGGTCCAAATTCCAACAAACTAAGAAGAAGAAGAGGATGAGAAACCCCTGGAGTGGAAGAAGAGGACGTTGCCAGTGTTACCGTAGCTCCTAGAAAATATCTTCCTATCAGGTAGGGATATGAATGATATCCTCACTGCTACATTTATAGGGTATGTCTTAGTCAAGAAACCTCGAACACGTGTTTCCCCTACCAAAGTTATAAATCCACAATCGATATCCTCGACTCTACCTCATACCAGGGCCACCACTCGTGTTGTCCAGACTGTGATTAAGATAACATATGACCCTAAGCCAGATGCTAATGCATACATGGCCCTCATTACCGATAAATCCCCATTTCCACCGCAAGACACCACCATTCCCTCCCGACCCACTTCGCCCGAACCAATACAACTAGAATTCCCCAAACCATATGAGAATGTGGAAGAACCACTTACCTTGAATATTGTATCCTTGAGCCAGCAAGAATATATGTCTATATCCATCCCAATGACTCTTTCCTTGGCATTAATTGAACAACTAGAAGTCCCACTACCTACTCCAATACAACAAGCTCCAGTCACCCAGAGTCCTCTCTCAACAGTCAGTGTTGAGATTCCAATTATCAGACATTGGAGAAATTGCATTCAAAGATCCAAAGAGTCAATGGGGAAGCAACCAAAGCCCTAGATCCTCTAGAAAAATAGGAAAATGTTGATGAAATTCAGCAAGTAGACAATGATCTCAATGCACTATTTGAAGCTCAGACAGTGGAAAATAAAGAACTCTGATAGTTTCGACTAGTCGTCCAAGCCCCCTACCTATAGATGAATCAAGTGGATTCTATCACTGAATCAGAATGGAATTCCCTTGTTGCATATGAACAAGAGGATTTCACCACATACGCAACCCAGTAGTTTGTTTCATAAGCTTCAGTAATTTCCAATAAGTGGCAGGACAAAGTTGAGAACTTTTAGGATGCCAGGAAGAAATCCCTAGAATTGGTACCTGAATTTGTCCCTTCATTTGAAGAAGCTAAATAATAAACATTCCAAGATGGAAGTAGAAGCAACTTGGAATTGGAAGTCAAGGATAAACAACAAGCCAACCCAAAGACCACAGAAGAGCTAAAGACTTGACTCGGGGTGAGTCAAGGATTGTGGTTGGAGCCTATTGGTCCCTTCGTTTTGATAAACAGAAGTTGCACAAGCCATTTTTGAATCAGACAACTGACCAAAGGAAGGAATATAAAGCATAGGAAAATGAATGTGCAACAAGAAACAATTAGAACAAGAAATAGTTGGAAGGAGAACACAACACCAGTTTTGGGAGAAAGAGGTTGCAATCGAATCAAGAAGAAGAAACAACTCTTAGGTTCTCAAACAGTAACCCTGGATAAGATTATACATATATGTGATGAATATGATTGTAAATGGATGTTGAGGTTGTTGTTGTTTATAGATTCATTGGTGTTATCGTTATGGTGTTAGTTTAGCTAAGTTTTGAGTTCTGAGTTCGGAACCATATTGATAATGTAATAGATTCTTGTAGTATTGTAGTGTTGGGAAGAGAAAGGGACTGATATAACCATGTCTCACAATAGTACAAAATCATTTTATTTTATATTTTGAATGACCAATTGTATCTGTAACTCAAGTTGATCTTGTATTTTGAGAAGAAACATATTATATGATAATACAGTGGGAGACCAAAATTTTCTTGAACACATCTTGTGTACTTAGTCTTGTAAATCTATTGGATGTTATGTTATTTTATATTTTATGTATTATATTCTTAAATGGATATCTTTCTTATGAATTCCATCGCAACTCTATTTTTCCCATTCTTGGTTAGGAAATGGTCAGGACTAAACCAGTTTTACGCTATCTTGTCCAGGTCTGATATGAATATTGATGCTTCAGGGATATAATTGAGTATTCTTCTTACCCTTCCCTATCCTATTCATCTTGGTTGTGCTTCGAGTGAGACTTCTTCCCTCCTGGGAAGATGAAAATTCTAGCACACTAGACTACATCGGTACCTCTTTTTGGTAACTTGAGAAGGACCCTGCTCTAGTCACTTTTGCGCCAACATTTGTCACATAGTGATGATTCACACCTCACCTCCTAATATCCTTGTTCTCTTTCACATCAATATTTGCAACTATATACACATCTCTACCTTCAATTTTGAGTCTTACTTTTCCTTTCTATGCCCACTAATGACATTCTTCCCCCACAGGCTTCATGTCATATGTGAGCACTTTTGTTGTTGTGCCTTGCAATTCATTTTGATTTTGCAGAAGCTGAATAATAATTTAACTTCTACAAGATATATCATGATTCCATGACTCTGATATATGATCCTAGGATTGAATTTATCTGATTAAATCTCTAATTATGCAAAATGTGCAAACACCCATTTTTGTTAGAATTATGCATATCAAAACCTTTGTCAATTAATGCTATAGGTCCTCTTTCTACTCAATTCATGAAGAAATATATCATCATTATTCAAATTATAATAATTGTAGGTTATTCTACACTAAATAATATTTCCAATGACTATACTCATGCCCCAATACGGTCTCTAAGTTTAAATCTATGACTTCCTGAAAAGCCACTCTCATCATTGTTGTGCATTTTCTCCACGGGTGTAATTTTATTGAAACACCAACTTATGTCAACTATAGAAGAACAATATGTATGGAAATAAAGAAATGTTTGTATGATACATAAATAAAAATAATTACATAGAATTCATAACAAATCTCAAAATTTTAATCTGATGCTCTAGTAAAAAACTGCAGCAATTTGGAATTTGCAACTTCGTCATTTTTCACCCCTTTTTCTAGACTTCAAATTTTTAGCAAATTGGCTATCTGACAATTTATGCACTTCTGGAAAAATTTCACTAAACCAATTTTTTTATTTTTGATGATTATATAAAATGTTGAGAAAATACATTTTTCCAGTTTTGTGATCTAGGGTCACTTTTCCTACTCTGAAAATCTCACAAATCCCCAAAAAAGTGGCCTAGAATAGTGGATTTTTGCCTATTTCAACATCCTCATTCCAATCCCCTTGAGATTTATTCAGTTCCTTCATGATTTATTTCCATGTCTATTTTTTGGACTCTCTCTAAGATTTTCATCTTAATTTGGACCCCTGTCAATGATCTGGATTCAGATCTTTAAAAACCATTATTTTACATTCTGACAAATCTAAGTAGAATTGGAAAATAACCCTCTCTGGAACTCTTGTAGATATCCTCTTCATGGAAAAAATCCATATGTATCATCTTAATTCGACTTAATATTCTCCCATTGTGGAAAAAATACTAAAATGTCTCCAAACTACTTTTTGTTCTACACTGGAACAATTTTTCCTAATTGTGATCTGCACCGTCGATCTCAAATCGAAAGAATTATGGACCATTGATATTCTTTCTATCAACGATCGATGATCAATAATCAATGATTTCCTTTGTGAACCAAACGTTCCCACCGATCATTGACCATTGACCATCGACCATTTTTCTCTGCAAGCCAAAACCCACCCAGGAATCTCACAGATGCCCGAACATCGACCACCGGCCATTGACCATTTTTCTTCGCAAACCAATATTTCTCACAAATATCACCGAACCCCAACCATCGATGATCGACCATCCCTTTGCTGACATGGCGACTATTCTAATGTGGCATGACACATGGATGATGACCTAGAATGACACATCATCCTAAGGCATCAACCGAGATGGTGTGGCATGACACATGGATGTTGACGTGGAATAACACGTCATCACCATGACACATGGATGTTGACATGGAATAACACATCATCACCTTCCTTTCTGCATTGATTGTAGATAATTTCTCTTAGAAGAATATGAATATCGCACTAATTTTGTCAATAACCGATCATTGACCATCAACAATATTAGATGTTTATTGGATGAACTGCAACATTTTTCCAAACTCGTCGATCCTTGATCCGTCGGTCATCGAAAATCAAAGACTTCTCCTGGAAAACTTCAACACTTCACCAAAACTTGTCGATCCCTGACCATCGACCGTTGACGATCAGATATTTTTTTTGGTGAATTGAAAACTTTGCCAAACCCTTCCAACCCCAAACCATCGACCGTCAGAGATCAAATATGTTTTTTGTTGAATTGAAAAATTCATCAAATTCTGTTGACCATCGGTCATCGAAGATTGAATATTTATGTTGGCAAATTTCAACACTTAGCAATTTTCAGCCAAAACCTAGGTGAATCTGGGTCGTCGACCTCCCAATCAAACTAATCTCAAGCATTTATTTCCTTTGACTTCCAAAATGACCAAAAAATAACATAGACCGTCGATCTTCCCCGTTTTCAAACCACTGAAATGAATCTTAGTCGTCAATCTGCTAACTTTTTCAAACTTTGAAAACATTACGATGTTTAAAATTTTCAAGAACAAATATAGGTTGTTTATCATAAGATCAAACTTGATCTCGGTCATTGAATCTATGAAATATTTCCCACAGTATAGAAGTCATTAAAATATAAATTTTTTGACCTTCGAAGTCGAATTCGGCTCTGCAAATTTGCATATCGAAACAATTAACTTTTTAGATAATTCAAAATTATTTAAACTCACATCTACTCACGAATTTGGGGGTTTTCTCTCTAATATTTCCATTTTTACCCCAATTTTGCTCAGATCAAAGTATTTCAAAGAAAAGTTTTCAAATTTGCACTCGTTCTGGCCCATACCAGTCCAGTGTTTGAACCAAAATCTCTGATACCAATCTATAACATACCTAGCCACTAGTAGGCTAGGCATGCTACCTCAAAAACACACTTCAAATTGGATCTCAAATTATGATAATAATTAATTCAAAATAAAGCATGAAAGAATGCAATAACCACACACGCAGTAATCAAGATTCATCCTAAACCATCCAATAGAGCAACAACATGCCATGCATAGAAAAAACCAACAAGCATGCACATGAAATACATCTCAGAGATAATAATAATACATAGAGGAATATAAATTATGCAGAAAACACAAAGAGCACTTATCTTTAATTAAACCATCACCAACTAGATTCAGGTAAAGGACGTTCCTCCCAACCATAGACATTTTTGTTCCAATTGTCAACAACAGGTCACCCCCGAGCTAGGGCTATGAATCCATAAGGAAGGGTCCTAGGCCAAATCTAAAACACATGAGAGTTGGCTAATTAGCTCTTAGGTTTCCCAACCACATAAAAATCCTAATTTCCAACTCTCTTTCCACTTCATCCCACACAAACCAAAGAAACAGACCCCTTTCTCTGTCATGCAGTGCCTCATTTTGTTCCATTTCTCTCCAGGGCTCCAGTACTACTAGTTAGGAAATTTCCTTGCTAGAAACTGCAAGGATTCTTGGCCGTGAAAGTTCTTTGATAACTACCATCAATCTCATGTACACATCCATCCATTACCACCTAGAATGATCAGTAATTCTTCACATTCATCTCACAATGGGTCTCTTCCTCCAGCCATTCATTTCCATGCTCCAACCAAGAGCACATGAATTAGCAAGAGTGAAATGAGTAATTCTCAAAATTAAATGATTAACCAGAACAAATAAAAACCCCAAACAACCTACATGAAGGGTTTATATAATTACAAGAAAAAAGAACCACATGGACTCCCTAATCACCTCATGTAACCACGTTTCTTGATTAAAACCAAAATGGATAAATACAAATATAATAAAAATACTTAGCCCCTTTATCCCCCCTCTCTCGTGGAATCATAGTCGCCTATATCTTGTCCTTGTCCGTCTTGTGTGTGTGTGTGTGTGTGTGTATTACATCTATAGGCACTCTGGCCCCTTTTCAACTTTACTGACTCACCAGCCTAAGTCACATTTACATAATACATTCTAGTTCATAGGGATCAAAACTAGAGTGTTACAGGAAAAGCTGAACCGAATTCACAAGATGGCAAGAACCACAAGAGAGTTTTCCCACTGTCACCTTAGATAAACCCTCCCCTCGCTTTAGTGAAGGAGAAATCCTACATAAGTGGGGAATATTGGGTGACCCTAGGGGGAAAAGAGATGTAAAATGGAGTAGTGGAAATATAACCCCCTATAGGTCAAAGATGAAAATGAAGGGAGGCTTGAGAGGATGTCTTGTGGTTGAGGGAAGTTGCCAAATGTCTTGAGTGCCTACACCAAAGTGTTAGAACTACTTGATAAAATACAAATAGAAGAGATACAAGACAATATTTTCAATTGGAAATAAAGTGAAGCTTTTTTTCCTATGTAGAAGCAGTAAACAATGATATAAATAAGAAAGTAAATGATAATTAATACTACTAGATATGCCACTAAAATTCAAGTAAAGATGCAAGAGATAAAGCTAGTAACAACTAGTATAACTCAAGTGATATAAAGAAACACTTTAGTGATGATATAGGGATATTAAATGATGTCATTGCAGAGATATTATAACATCCTTATGGCTATATAAAACATACACTACAACAAGATCTACCCCTAAAAATCATCAAACAACTTACTCAAGAATTAACCAATGACAAGTAGTTTAACAATGACAACGTGTAAGCAAAACTTAGTGGTAGATTAGTGAGTAAAACAAGTGTTAAAGAGTAATTTTCTACAACCCTAATGGATGTAGCTTGAATTTATAACAGTGGAAAGAGATCCTTGGGTAATCAAGATGCCTTAGTAGCCTTAGCAAGCCTAAATCACATAGAACAGATTCTAACTAAGACAATTTCAATATCTCATAATTTCACGTATACCAAAGCAATGATTTTTATTTCTCCAATGAAAGATATTAGTGCCTAAATATATTTGGTTATGGAGTATTTTAATGAATGAGAGAGTTAAGATACTTTCTTAGGGGTGTAAGCCCTTTTCATCCCTAAGGCAAGAAATACTAGCTAGGAAAAACTAGGAGGGTGTAAGCCCTTTTACTCCCTAAGGCAAGAAAGACTAGCTAGGAAAAACTAGGAGGGTGTAAGCCCTTTTACTCCTCCTAGTAACCCTTTGTACAATAGATTATTCAAGAAAATTATGATAGGATTATTGGGGTTCTATTCCCTTATATTTCCCAATTTCTTAGCAAATTGACCTTGCAACTAAGAAATAAATGATAACAAAGAAAACATTCCTTACCTAGTCCAAGCATCAACAAGATAAACTCCTTTTCAACCAAGAAAAATTCATCACAATGCAAGCATTAGCCTCCAAGAGAGATAGTGCATCACTTCTTCATCCAATAGTAAATAAAAACCATTAAAACAACAAGTAGAAGATATAGCTATGTAAAATTTCCCAAGAGGGGGCACAAATTTCAGCGAAGGAATCTTTCTCCCAAGTGAGAGTTATGTTAAAATGAAATGTAAACGATCTTTGTTTATAAAAATATCCTAAAAATTGTTTGTCCACATAAATTAGGATAAACCACAAAGTAAGGAGGCCAAACTCCTTTAATTTTCCGATTTACAACATAACATTTAATTTTCACATAAAGTAAAATGTAAAACATGACATCATTCCTTCAATGAGTGACTGGCACTTTGTTCAAGTCGTTGATCTTGAGGAGGAAATAGTTGGGCATCCAAAGGCCTTCCCTTAATGTGTGGGGTATTCTATTCAAGGTAAAATGAAGCCCCCTCATCAAAAGTTACAAATTTCCATCAAACATCACCATCACCACCAATACCCTAGCCCTAGGGTGGCATCAAGCCCTTTAAAGTAACATTTTGGCCTCCAAAGGAAAATCGTTGGGATTATAGGGGCTCGGTAAGGTCCTCCATGGATTATTAATTTTCCTCCAAAGGGAATGTTCATCTTCCATCCTTCCCTAAGGTATGGGTCATGGCATCCAACCTGTGGGTTTCTTTCCCCCATGAAGGCCCAAGCTGGGCTTGTTCCCCCAAATCATCCACCATTCAAGGTCCTGCAAAGACAAACAAGTGTGCCCTCCAAGGATATCAAGTCAAAGAATCAGGGAAAGTAAAATAACATTTAATATAATATCCATTCAATCATGTACATCAAAAAATACATATTCAAATTAAATAGGTTCTCAAAGACCCTATGCAATTTGTGAAGTTTAGGTATGGGAGGGTTTACAAAGTGACCTATTGGGTGAATCATTCCTTAAGTCAAGGAGTGTTTCCTAGGTGGAAACCTATCTAAGTCATGTGGAGAAAATGAATTGGATGGGGGGTTAAGACCTTTGGGCATGGATTTCATGACTTACAAGGGTTCACATTGTTTCATTTGTGGGTGTCTTTGTAGAGGTTGCGATGCACCTTTGTTTTCAATGCATCCTTTTTCCAGGCCCATTTATTTCCATTTGTTGTTTAATATGTTTCCTGGTTGAATTCAAGGTGGGGATTCCTCCTAAGCATGAAAAAAATTGCCCACCTTTACCCTAACCTAGTCACATTATGCTTCCCCAAATTGAAGACAATGTGTGGGACTTCTACCTAAGCATGAAAAACATTTCCCACACACACTCTACCATGGTTGGCATTTTTATATTGGTATTTTTCACAGGTCCCATTAGTTTCTTATGAGAGACATTTCATTGTCCTCAGGATCCCTTGGTGAGAATATAGAAGTTTTATGATTGGATTTTATCTTTTTCTAGCTAAACACCTTTGGGCCTCCAACCCCTTCTTCTCATGAAATGAGGTACAATCCCTTCTTGGGTCAATACATTGAAAAATCCCAAAAGATAAGGAGACAAATAAGGGGTGAAGTGATGAAAAATGGTAAGTATGATCAGGAATGGCATGATGATTTTTCAAGGAGACCTCCTATTATAAAAATCATCCCTAAGGGTGACCACTTACCAGGGTGAAATGTCAATCTCCAAGGTGAAACAAGGAAAAGAGCATAACTTCCAAGAAAAAATTATATAATCAAAAGCATCTTTGAATGAAACATACTCAAATGCCTAAAATATTAAAGTGAAACTTACCACAATACCTGACTTGTACCTCATGGACCAATACCCATCATCTTCCAAAAGAATGTTTATGTGGGGGACATTGTTGTCATGAATCCAGGAACCGTGTTGGTGAAGCACGTCTTTGTCTGTGCATGTGGATGTTGTCGGTCATCTGTCTCTCAACACTCCATGCCTGCAACTTGAGGGACTTGAGACATCGTCTCCTTAGTTGTCCCTATAAATTTGGGATAACAGGGCCCAGAGGTGATAAGGTTTGTGACAAAGGAGGGTGTTATTCAGTTAGATAAATTGAATATGGAACCCGTGTAAGAATTGATAAATGTTAATCAAATGAAACTATATAGGGACAGTCGTGCTTCTGCGCACTAGTCTAAGTGCATAGTATGTGTACCATAGGATCTTTATTATAGTGTATCATAGAAAAGAAGAAAAACAATAAAATAATTTGAGGCAAGATATAGAAGATTGAATTTAGGCATAAGGTATTAAACCAGATAATGTCACAAAGATATTGAAAGAGGAAGGAATTGTGCACAAGAAGGAGGAATAAATTGTGACAAATATCTACACAAAGGGAGGAAAAAACATTAAAGAACATACATGATGAGACATGCATTAAAGAGAAAACATGAAGGAGAGGTAGTGGAGACATGTAATCATATATGAAGAGTGGAAAGAGTATTTTGACAGGATAGATAATCTATCATATGATCTATTGGAGGATACAAAGTTAATGAAGAGTTAGGGAAAGAGTTGAGTACAAATGAAAGTGGATTATACTGAAAATTTAGGCACGAAGAAGAATGGAAGAAACTAGAGATAGGCTATAAAAGAAGACGAGAGGTTGATAGGAAAAGGTTATTGTTGTTCGATCATTCAAAGAGATAGAATGAGCCAAGAAATTTTAACAGATCCTAGCAAGTAAATTGCCGATGTGAGTTATATGCAGAGATAAATGGTGCCACCTGCTATCACACAATCTACACCTTCCCAATCCTAAATGCAAGTAGGCCTATATCGATGTAACACAGAGGTAACCCTATCAATCTCACCCCAATAGGGTACCTCTTTCTCTTTAGGAGGAGGAAAGCCTCACTCCAAGGGAGACGTCCCAGGACCTAGTTAGTTCATGAAGGGAAAACATATACATTGAAAACCCACCCCTCTCTAGGTCACTTAGCAGAAGAAATTAGTTTGGTGAAGTTGAAAAGGACAAGGGAAAATGAAAATGGGTTTATACCTTCCCTTTACCAATGAAACATCAAACTTTATTAGAAATAGTTATAATCAATGAATTCTTAAACAAATTATGCGTTTCCTGAACAAGTTACTATATAATGAAAGTGCGATCATAGTAGCAACAATGTATCTTGAAAGGTGCAAGTTATGATGACAAGAAAGAGATACAATAGTCTTGCAAACTTGATAATGGTTTGTCACTCACACTTTTCAAGATAAATAAAAGTCAATGAGTGACTTAAATGGATGTCCAAACAACATTAATTAATGATGATGACATCAATAAAACTACTTCAGAAAAAGTACTATAATAGAGAAATAAGACATTGTTATAACCCTAAATTTCACCTGACATGCATACCTAGAATCAGGCCATCTAACTTGCTATCTTTACCAAGCCATTATTGAACAACTCTTGTAAAAACCATCATTTTGAAGGTGTACACACCCTGCACCATTACTACCCATGTACACATGCTTTCTAAGCCATTACAACCCACGTACACTCACAAAATATTGCAAAATGTGAAAAATTGCATAGGATACTGGTTTTCGGGTCATTACTTAACTGTTTGACTTCCCATATCTAGTCACCCCATCAGTTACTATCACTTTTGGCCTATAAAATAAGGGGTTGGGGTCCCATTGCAATAAGAAGCATGAGAGCAAAGAAACTCTGCCCATTTTATCAATCCCCCTTTGCCCCAATTGTAAAGCCTTTACCATTTCCCTAAGAGAGACCTGAAGAGGAGAAGAATACGTGGAAGCAGTTGGTGCATGGTGAAGAGGAGCCCAGGACCAAGTTCGAGGAGAACTGTCGGTCTCATGTTGTAAGCGACTTTTGTGAGATTAATATAAAAAGTAATTTTTTATATTAATCTCACAAAAGTCGCTTACAACATGAGACCGACACTGCTCCTCGAACTTGGTTATGGGCTCCTCTTCACCATGCACCAACTTCTTCCATGTCTTCTTCTCCTCTTCAGGTCTCTCGTACTTTTTTATATTAATCTCACAAAATTTGCTTACAACATGAGACCGACACTGCTCCTCAAACTTGGTCCTCAGATCCTCTTCACCATGCACCAACTTCTTCCACGTCCTCTTCTCCTCTTTAGGTCTCTCTTAGGGAAATGGTAAGGGATTTACAATTAGGGCAAAGGGGGATTGATAAAATGGGAAAAGTTTCTTTGCTCTTGTTCTTCTTCTTGCAATGGGACCCCAACCCCTTCTTTTATAGGCCAAAAGGGATAGTAACAGATGGGGTGACTGGCTATGGGTAGTCAAATGGCTAAGTAATGGCACGAAAACCTGTATCCTATGAAATTTTCCACATTTTGTGATACTTTGTGAGTGTACGTGGGATGTAGTGGCTTAGTAAGCGTGTGTACATGGGAAGTAATGGTGGAGGGTGCATACACCTTCAAAATGATGGTTTTTAGAAGAGCTTTTTAATAATGGCTTGGTAAAGATAGCAAGCTAGATGGCCCGATGCCAGGTATGCATGTCAGGTGCAATTTAGGGAAATAGGTACTACTTCAATATCCAATGATTATGATTTTCTTAGTAATAATTCCCAATGGTTTTATGGATGATTTTAGGGTTGTTAAGGGTTGCAACAATGGTTGTAACAACATTTATGACAGTGATAACACCTTCATAATTCACACTCTAAAAAGGAAATCAAACATACAATTTAACACTTATTGATATTACCTTGCCTTATACAAATTTTGGGAAGCATTAGATGGTTAGTAGGCTAATATAAGCTTCCAAATGATAGTTGTAGTAGTGATTATGACAACAACAAATTAGTTGTTAGTATTTCTAAACTAGGTTAGAAAATTAGTAGAGTATAAAGTGAAAGAGTTTGAGTATGAAGTGAAGGAGATTGAGTTAAGTATTGTCAAAAAGTAAGAGAGGATAAACAGTGCCTTCAAGGGTAATGGATTCAAGGTGGATGACTTCTTATAAGGATGGAAATCAGTGATGATGATGCACAAAAGTCTAAGAGAGAAAAGGCATAGGAGAAGTAGTAACTTAAGTCCCCATATGCTTTGACCTCAAGAGACAAGATGATAGGGTGTAGGAAATTATAGGCCCTAGTGCCTTTATCTCCTTATCCTTCTTATGGAGTAAAAATTATGCAACAATCACTAATTCCAAACCCTTAGAGTGCTAGAAATTTAGGGCTCCAGGGTTTCACTAGTTACTAGATTAATTCAATGAAAAGGTTGGAAAATAAAAAGTAATAAAGTAGCAACTTAAGTTTCTTACTTCAAGCATTAAATACACCATGAAATTTCATAATATTGTATGAGAAAATAAAACCATACAATAAACCATTCAATAGATGACAAATGCAGATTTCACTTACTTGCACCAAGAATAATCATTAGCATACCATGCAAGATCACCATAAACTTCCAAAAATTGATCCAAGTTGCAAAAATAAACCTTAAACAAGAGTGGTGCCTCAAAATTTCAGCCAATAACCCTAATAGGGTGCAAATTTCATACCTCTTGTCTCCAAGGACAAGTTATGATGTAAAAATGAGAGTACATTATGTTTATTTACACAAACTTTTGACCTTTAATTAATTTTCAAGTCAAAATAAGGCCGACCTGGCCAATTTACAATAAAATTAAAATTTGACATAATTAAAATTTGACATAATTAAAATAAATTTGCATCTAAAGACACCTTCAAGGGTGATGTCATGCCCTTCTAGTGTGACGTTGAGGCCCATGGGTGGAACGTTGAGCTAGAAATGTGGGGCACTTGGCCTCCAAAATCCCCATATGATGCCCACATGTGCCACCAGTATCAGAATTTCCTCCAAAATGAAAACCCTAGCTCTCGATGATGTCTAGGGTTATGAAGGTGACATCCAGGGCCCTCAAGGGATAACATCCATGTGGAAGAGAAAGGTTCCCCTAGGCCTATGTCTACCAGGGTGCCTCCAAATTTAACGTACTTCTTTTTCCCGGTGCAAGTCTTCAATTTATTTTTTCCCCTGGCTAGGGTTGCAACATCCATATGTGTGATTTAAGCCCCCATGAAGGTCCAAGATAATCATTCCCTCATGTGTACCTTCCCACCAAGCAAGGTCATGCAACAACAATAAGTACTCCCTCTAGGGTTTCATAAGTCACATGGATCATAGCATGTAAATCACGTCCAATAATTAAATTACCCAAACATGTTCATCAAACCCCCCTTAACCTAGACAAATGATCAAAGATGTTATGAAATTTGACAAGTTAAGATTGGAGAAGGTCTAAGAGTATCCTATTGGGCTAACCTCTCTTAAGTTTGGGATGTTTCCCAGGCGGGATCTAATCCAAGTCATTTAATTGTATGAGGTGGTATGGGGTAAGTGTTTGGGCATGGGGTGCATGTAATAACATGGAAGTGTAAAGTCTTACCTATGGGTGCCTTTGTAGAGGGTGAGTTTCACCTTGTCATAAATGAAATTGTTTCCTATCCCATTCATTTCCTTTTATTATTATCTTTACTTATTTTGATATTTTTCTCTTATGATTCAAGGGAATAGTTGAGGGCCACTCTCCTGTCTTGATGACCAGAGGTGACAGTGTTATCCACAAACATTTCATGGAAATGAGAAGGTTGGCTCATGGTGAAACCCCCTTTCTCTTGTATATGCCACCAAGATCCACTACCCTGGTTTGGTGACTAGATAGGTGTTAGTTTCATACCTCTACATGCCCATGGTCATAATAGGCCATCTCATGATGAGACCTCCTATCCGTCAACTAGTACCTTGAGTGTTTATGTATCTTATGGGTCCCCTTTTTACTGAGAAGATTTTCACTACTTTCTTGGGGATACTTGATAGGGGAGATGAAAGGAATAAAGATGGAAAATGGTAAGTATGGAGGGAACGAATGATGACTTTTCACAGATCCACCCAGTAGAAACCCATCCTAAAGGGAAATCGACTTACTAGGGCACCATGTTATTATTCTAGGTATGAACAAGGAAAATAGCATAATTTCCAAGCAAATGTCATGAAATGAAGAAGGATTAAATACAACATATCCAAGTGCTTCAAAAATCAGAGTGATACATACCATGATACCTGAACTCATTACCTCATGGAGAAAGACTCACCGCTATTTCAGGACCAAGATGGTGGGATGGATATTGTGTTTGGTGATAAGTGGACTGCACTAAAGAAAAGAGGGGCCCTCTGGGGCCGTGATCAAGTCGTCTAGCTCTTGGTACTCCATGTCTAGGACTTGTGGGCCTAGAGAAGTGATTTCCTTATTTATCCCTAGGCTAGGGTTTAACATTTGGCTCCAACTCATGGACATGTGCTCACCATAGAGTGCATGAGAAACTCAACATCTCTGTATGACCTATGCCGACTAAATATTGACAAAGGATATCAGTAATCCCTAGGAAGATATAATAAATAAATAGAGATCATATCTAGTCTAGCATATGATCATGATCATACATATATACATAATGAAATAGGACAATATGAAAATGAAACTAAAACTAGGTGTTGGGCGCAGGCCCATTTTGGGAAAAAGGTTAATTTTGGAGAATAAAGTGCAAATAAGGAAAATACAACTGGTAGAAAAAGAAACATGTGCAGAGGAAAATGCATGCAAAGGAGGAAAGAATGTGAGGCGTGCATGCAAGAATACTGAACCATGATATGGTTAGGGTTTTGGGAAGAGGATGTAATGGATGATAAGCCAAATATAAGTATAAAGAGGTACTTAGGAGGTCTAGGTCGAGGTTGTTGTTGTTGTTGTTGTTCGAAGAGTTCGATAGGTTTTGGTCTGATTGTAATTTCCAGAATGCAAGAATGATTCTAAGATCCAAGTTTGTTGTGTAATTTGTTGAGATGAAGAGAGAAAAGAAGGTAGATATTGAGGGTTAGAACACAATCTGAGGAGCCTTGTGTGATCTAGTCTACCTCAATAAAGATCTTGATCCAACTGAGGGAGAATTGTAATGTGCATGATGCCATAGATGACAGAACAATAATAAAAGAGCCCTAGAGTGAAATCTTTGTGGACATAGCCCAGGAGGGGGTGAACCACAATAGCTTATGTGTTATGTGAATTATCCATTCCTATATATTTATTGTTAATGATTAGATCTTAGATGAATCTTTGATGAAGTAACTATATATGATTGTTTTACGTGCATGAATAAGAATGATAGAGTACTTAGCATAGATGTATGTTATAATAATTAAATAAATATCACAAGGTTCAATTCCATATCCCCACTCATTCCCGGGATACAATCACATGAGCATTGCAACCACCCATAGAACTATCTCGGGTGGTACTATGCAGTGCACCTCGTTTGTTATCACACAAACTTGTTAGAGTCCTATGGGTTTGTGGTTTCTACCTAAGTATATGTTTTTCCATGTCTCTCTCCCTTTGTAGACCAATTATTAAGTTTTTTCCCTTCGGCTTGTAAAATTGTTTTCATTTTCCCCCCTCTGTGTTTAAAGTGCCCGGGTCTCCCTGTTTTCCCAGGTCCTATCTAGTCGTCCAAGTTTTTTTTTACACAGGCCGCAGCCACAGGCTCAAAATGTGATACTCAAAGCAGTCCATTCTGGAATTGAATCAAGCAAAAAGGCAGGTTCATTTTTCAATGGAAGGAATTCCATGTGGAGTTCATATTAGCTTCTCGTGGGCGTTCAGAATCTTAAAAGTTGCGCGAAGTATAGCGACAGAGAAAAAGGCCCAAATAGAGCATCAGTCATTGATCTTAAAAGGCATATATGGAAGTTGATCCAAGTGTTTGGGGAAATAATATTCAGGAGTTTCGAAGTGGGAAGTGTGTGGAATTGCCGAAGCGTTGAAGTCTCGACGCGCCAAAGCACAGAAGTGATGAAGTGCTAAAGTTGCTGAAGTCCTAAAGTGTCAAATCACCGTAGCGCCTAAGTCACTGAAGTGCCAAAGTGCCAAAGTGCCAAAGTGCTGAAGTTGCCAAAGTGCCAAAGTCCTAAAGTGCCAAAGTGTTTCTCAGTCGTCCGATCCAGGAGGACACGCATGAATTTATCGCAAGGTCCAGGTGAAAAGTTGTTGAAAGAAGAAGTTTGAGTTTCAAATTTCCCAGAGTCTAGAGGTCTGAACTAATTATTGGTCACTCGATTCGAGAGAATGCAACATCAAATCCATATCTATGGATAAAAGTAGCTGAAGGCAAAGGTTTGATTTTTTATTTTTCCAAAGTCCAAAGCTGGAATCACGATGCAGATCTCAACCATCGATTTGAAAAGAGAAAATATGATCCATCAATCTAAAAGGCGCTAGAGTTGGGTCTTTGAAAATAAAACCTCATCTCATATCACAAGATCAATGGTCGTGCTCCATTGTAGGGTCGTAAGGTTCACATGTTTTTAAATTTTCAAGGGTGGGCTGCAATTGGAACCTTGGTTTTTAGAAAGGGACACATGGTAGTTCATGGTGAATTGTGGGGACAAAAGCATTTTTCTTTCAAACCACCCTTGGTCGCTCCTGCAATCACTCAATTGCATAGGTTCATGGCCCTAGGTCACATTGAATAAGGAGTGATGGAGAGGAGTTGTGACAAAGGCCAAAGGCACTCGTATTGGTCACATAAGATCTGCATGGCCTCGAGGCTTCGAGATTGACTTGAAAAAGTCCTGGGCACCACCTGGAACATTCATGGATGTCAGGACTCATCCCGATCTCGATGAGGGTAGTTAATGGAAATGGGGGTGACAGTTGAGACTGATTTACATGGATTGTTGTGATTGTATTATGATGAATGTTTGATTATAATGTTGTTATGATTTCTTTCAGTTTCCTTGAAATTTGAATCCAAGAGGATCTTGTGTTTAAGTTTTTCTTCCTTAGGTTGTTGGAAGGCCTGATTTTCATGGCATACCTCTACACTTTTCTCACCAAAGTCTTCCTCCTACTCACCTTTACTCCAACTTACTGACTGAATTTGATCCAATACCTCAATTTCTTACGCATGCCAGTCCATATTTCTAAGTTAGAATGTTATTTTCATTGAGTCTTCTCCATTTGTCCTCTTAAAACTCATTTACATTTACTGTATAAACTGATGGGTATTGGGCTTACCTTCTAGGCAATCTGTGGGTGACTTCTAGTGATAACATTTTTGGATTCATACATTTCCCTGGGATAGAATGACAAAGAGCTCATAATTCTGAAGTTTCATTAGAGATCGGAACCATTGAAGATTGCGCTTGCACCTAGCAATTCCACTGTTTCAGTTGTGGCTCTGAAAGGCAGACACATGAGGTCTACTCCACAACTACCTCTAGCCACACTTGAAGTTGACCCAGAGAAAATTATCAAAAAAGGAAAAACCACTCAAGAAGGTACTTCAACTGTTGTACCAGGTGATCTCGATAATATTCTTAATCCCTCTTTACAAACTCTAGTAGCCGCTTCTTATTCTCTTGTTATACCGTTTGCTGGAGTTTCAAGAAATTTGAATTTTGGGAGTTTTCCTGTTGATTTCTCCCCTCCTATTCTTGGTTTGGAAGAAGAGAGTTTTGACACCCCTATCTCCCCTGAAGTTGTGAAGTGGTTCAGATCCAGTACCTTAGAAGGATTTCCCACTCTAGGATTTACCACTCCTCTCCCTATTAGAGTTGTTGCAGTTACAGAAGGGGAAACCTTTGTTCCCTCTAGCCCTTCATCTTTATCTCCTAATGCTCATCCTTTTCCTTTTTCTCCTAGAAGCACAACCCCAGTCTCACCTGTCCAAATTCCTTCTCCTCCTGGTTCTCCTCTAGTTCACGTCCAAATGGCAGGTGCTAATCTTCCTAGGAACATGATGGATGAGATATTGGATGCTAGATATGCCCCTCTGGTTTTACCTCATCCTATGAATGCTCTCCCAACCATAGAATACCACAAGTACATGCCCTAGTTTATAGGGGAGGTAGTCATGACTACAGAAGAGCACCTTTCATCCTTTTATAGATTTACAGATATCCAGGTCATCGAAAATGAAGATGTGTGGATGAGAGTTTTTGTACAGAGCCTTGATGGTGATTCCAAGGATTGGTTTAAGGACTTCCCTCCTAGATCTATTAACGATATTTTTTCTCTTGATGATTCATTCTTAAGACATTGGGGGAATAAAAAAGATCTTCTTTATTATATTACAGAATTTGGGCACTTAAGAGAGAAGAAGGGGAATCTGTTTCAGACTTCTCGAAAAGATTTAATAAGATGTATAAAAATATTCCCGCTGAAATTAAACCTAAAGAAACCTCTACCAAGATGACTTATGCTAGTTCTTTTGACCCTGATTTTTTCCTCATGTTGAGAGAAATAAGAGCTACCTCCTTGGCTCATATGCAATATGCATCCCTTGAAGTAGAATCCAATATATTGGCAGCTGACAAGATTAGGAGTAAGGTTGATAGAGATAGAAGAAAAGGTAGGTCTAAAACTCAGACTTCTAGTTCTTCTACTACTCCCCCTCAAATGGATGAAGTGACCAAGCTACTAAAATCACTTTCTACTAAAGTGGAAAGGTTGGAATTGGAAGGAAAGAAGAGCTATAGGAATCCCCCAAATGCTAATAATAGGGGTAGTTTCAAAAGACCAACTAATTCCCCTCAGACCATCCAAAGAGATCAGAGAAACAGGGACACAGATGATCAGAAAATCCAAACTCCTCTCCAAAATAACCTAGTTACTGATAAAGATGAAGAGGAAAAAGATATTGATCTTGATATCCATTGACTTGAAGATACCTCTTTGTCCCCTCATTTAACCCAGTCTGCATACGAAGAGGCCCTCATGAGTAATCAACTAAATGAGTTGAGTAAAGGAGACAAGACCAGCAATGATCTGAATAGATAGGACCTCATATCCAAGAAGAAATAAGGAAATCCTGACATTCCCAAGTGGCCTGCTAGAGCTGAGAAACCTAGTAAAGATATAGAAGACAATAACAAAGAATGAAAAGCACAAATCCCCCCACAAATGGTCAAAAGTCCTATCCTAGAGGTGAAGGAGATTCTGAAGCCTCCCTCCCCTTATATATTTGAGCATGAAATTCAAAAGATTAGAATCCCTGTACCTCTCTCAGAGTTAGTCAAGAATGAGGATTTCAAAAGGTGCCTATCAAAACATATTCATCCCAAACCCACGTCTCACTCCACAGACTTAGTTAACCTCCAATATGAAAGGCCAGTTGTCATATTATTTCCTTTGGTAGAGGATAGAGACAACTCCTACCCTCCCTTCTACACTTCATTGAAAATCCATGATAATGTGTTGCATAACTTCTTGATGGATTCATGGGAATCTCAAAATCTTATGACTAAGATTGTCATGGAAGAGCTCGAGTTGGAGGTTACAAAATCATACCACGACCTATATTATTTTGACTACAGGAAGGTGAAATGACTTGGGGTTATCAAATACTTGGCCATTTATCTGTTCCATATTCCAATGAAGAGCGTGGTCATGGATATTGTAGTGGTCGATGTTCCCCCTAAGTTTGGTATGCTCTTGTTTAGATCTTGGATAAAGAGATTGGGGGGAACCTTGCAGATGGGCCTTTCATATGCCACCATTCCTATGTTTGGGGGTGAACAAAGGAGACTTTACAAGGAAGCACAACTTGCATACATCATCAGTGATGAATAAAACCACACCAACCATCCTATTTTTTCTTTTGAAACCTATTTGGGATCCAACATATTGTAGTTCACTGATGCTTCTGAAACTCCTCTTGAAATCAGAAAGCAACCCATTAATTTTTGTGAAATCCCTCCTGCAACTACCTCTGTTTGGAATATTTTCTTTGATGGAGCCTCTTCTAAAGAAGGTGTTGGTGTTGGAGTGGTCTTTGTTTCACCTTGTCAAGAAACTATACCTTTGTTGTACAAACTAGAATTTGAAACTACCAACATTGTGGTAGAGTATGAAACTCTTGATTTGGGTTTAAGGGTTGAAAGAGACATGGGGATTGAAGAGCTATTAGTATTTGGGGACGCATAACTAATTGTTCATCAGATCAAAAATATTTATCAATCCAAGCAACCTAGGCTTAAGACTTACATAAATGAAGTATGGGACCTACTTGACAGTTTCTTCCTAGCTTTCAACATTTCATTTATTCCAAGAGAGGAAAATACCATGGCTGATTCTTTGGTTGTCGCAACAAGCCATTTTGGAGTCCCATTGCCACCCAAACTCAAATATGATGTAGAGGTGAAATATAGACCCTTTATACCTAACAATGTCCAACATTGGAAGGTGTTTGAGGATGATAATGAGATCAAAATTTTTATTGAGTTTGTTGATGAGTTCTTTGCTTTACATATTGATCAAGATCATGATTATGAAAGTAACCCTCATGTAGATGTATTTTTAAAAAACAATTCCAATCACCATATTGTTTAGTTTCCTAGAAACCATATTCCAAAGGGACTAGTTCCTTTAGAAAGGTTTTTTGATGGAAATGATGTGGCGGTAAAGTTTAAAGGTTCAACTGATGATGACGATATAACTGAGTACAATATTGGTACAAAAGAGGATCCCAAATTTGTCAAGTTGTCAAGTAACTTATCAAGAGAGAAAAGGGATTAATATGTTGAACTGTTAAAAGAGTTTGATGATGTGTTTGCCTAGACATATGAATATCTTAGAACATATGACACAAGCATCATTGAGCACAAAATCCCATTGAAGGAAGAGTCCAAGCCATTTAGACAAAAGTTGAGACAAATAAATCCTATGTTTCTTACCATTATGGAGAAAGAGGTAAAAATGATTTTGGATTCCCAGATTTTCATTCCTTTGAGGTATTCTGAAGGGGTGGCCAACTTAGTCCCAGTGAGAAAGAAGAATGGAGAAATCAAACTATGTGTCGATTTCTGAAATTTGAACCAAAGTTATAAAAATGAAAACTACCCCTTACCAAATATGGAACACATATTATAGAGGGTGAAAAGTGCGTCTAGGATGTCCATGATTGATTGTTTTTCTGGCTACAATCAGGCCTCTGTCTTTCTTGAAGATAGAGAGAAGACAACCTCCACCACTCCTTGGGGTACATTTATGTATGCTAAGATGCCCTTTGGGTTGATGAATGCAGGAGTGACCTTTTAGCAAGCCATGGACATAGCCTTTATTGGAGAGAAGGAAACGTTTGTGGCCATTTATTTGGATGACATAACAGTGTTCTCACAATATGATAAAAAAGATTATGGTCATTTAAGAAGGGTCTTCTTGAAATGAAGAAAATTCGGTCTCTCTTTAAATCCCAAAGAGTCATTATTTTCCATGAAAGAGGGGAAATTGTTAGGACACATTGTGTCAGATGAGGGGGTAAAAATTGATCCAAGCAGGGTACAAGCTATCCAAAATTTGTCATTCCCTAGATCCAAGAAAGAAGTCTAGTCTTTCTTAGGGAAAATTAATTTTTTGAGAAGGTTTGTTTCAAATTTTGTTGAGTTGGTAAAATTTATCACATCCATGTTGAGGAAAGGGAATGATATCAAATGGAATGTTGAATCTTGCAACTCTTTTGATCAAATAAAGAAGGCCTTGACTGAAGCACATGTGCTCATCAGTCCTGATTACTCCAAAGATTTTCTGATTTTCTCCTTTTCTTCATTTGACACAGTAGCAACTGCTTTATTGTAGAAGAATGTTGAAGTGTTAGAGAAACCCATTTACTTTTTTAGTAGGGCACTAAGAGATGCTAAAGTAAAGTATGAAATCATGAAAAAACAAGCCTATGATTTGGTCAAATCTCTCAAACCTTTCAGAGTTTATGTGTTGCATTCAAACGTCATTTCATATGTCCCTTCATCTTCTTTGAAGGAGATCCTCATTCATCCTGACATAGACCAAAGAAGGAGAAAGTGGATTGTTGAGATTCTTGAATTTGATCTTGAGATAAATCCCACCAAATTGGTTAAAGGCCAAGTTTTAGCTAGGTTGTTGGCTGAATCTAATTGCAAAACTTAGGGGGTCCATTTCATCAACAGTGGTTCAAACAATCAGCAAGTTGAGTTGTCTGATGAAAGTTCTCAAGTTAGCCCTCCATTGGCAGGATGCACTTGGTACAAGGAAATTATGTTTTTCCTACAAAAGTTACAACCTCCTGATGGTATGGAAAAGAACAAGGTGAGAGATTTGAAGCTCAAATCAATTAAATATTGTGTTATTGATCAAGTTTTATATTGGAAAGACCCTTTAGGAGTGTTTTTGATATGTATAGACCCACAGGAAGCCCAAAGGATTATGTATGATTTTCATGACAGTTTATGTAGGGGGCATCACTTCTGGAGAACCACAGCCTACAAGATTCTCAGGGTTGGGTATTTTTGGCCTAGTCTCTTCACTAATGTTTGTGCAAAAATCAGGTCTTATGTCAAGTGTCAGAAATTCTCTGGAAAGAAACAGCTCAAGTATTTTCCATTCAAACCTATGGTAGCTTCAGGTCCCTTCTAGTAGTGGGGCTTAGATTTTGTTGGGGAAATTCATCCTGCTTCAAGTGGTCAACATAGATGGATCTTGACTACCACGGACTACTTTACTAAATGGATAGAAGCCATCCCCACAAGAAATTATTCCCATGGGGTAATCATTGGTTTTCTTGAGGATATTATAGCAAGATTTGGTTGTCCAAATAGAATTGTCACTGATAATGCTGCATATTTCAAGGCTAAACCATTGATTAAGTTTTTTGAATAGTTTGGAATCACATTGATTCACTCTACTCCTTACTACCCCCAAAGGAATGGACTGGCATAATATTCTAACAAGAGCCTTATTAAGATCATAAAAAGACAGTTAGAGGACAACAAGAAGGCCTAGGATACAAAGCTTAAATTTTCTTTATGGGCTGACAGAGTGACAACAAAAATATCTCTTGGTGTCTCTCCTTTCCATCCGGTGTATGGAATTGAGGCCATCTTTCATTCTCAACTCGCCTTACCTATGGAAAAATTATTCCAAGACTATCAAGGAGAACCAAATAATATGATCAAAAGAATACAACATCTCGTAGAAGAACAATAGACGAGGGAGAAAATACTAGACAAAGCCCATGACCATCAATAGAATATCAAGCAAGATTTCGACAAAAGAGTAAGGAAAGAGGATTTCTAGCTGGGAGATCTAGTACTCAAGTGGGATGCACCTAAACAAGATAAAGGCAAGCATGGTAAATTTGAGGCCTTATGGATTGGCCCCTTCAAATTTTCTGAGGTTTTTTCAAATAACACTTACAATTTGCAGGATTTAGAGGATGTTGAAGTTTTTGGTAGGCCTGCAAATGGGAATTTTTTGAAGAATTTGTTTACTTAAGCCATGAGTGGCTTCCCATGTCATTGTAAATATCATTTTTCTTTTGTTTTTGATTTTTATAAGTGACTCCATAACTCAACAACTAAGGCACTGGAACTGCTTGTTCTTGGCAGCTCGCAGGGAGCATGCCATCCCCTATGGAGCCAAATGTTATCACACAAACTTCTCAGAGTCCTATGGGTTTGTGGTTTCTACCTAAGTCTGTGTTTTTCCCTGTCTCTCTACTTTCACAGACCAATTCTTCAGTTTCTTCCCCTTCGTCTTGTAAAATCATTTTTGTTTTCCCCCCTCTTTATTTAAAGTGCCCTGGTCTCCCTATTTTCCCAACCCCTATCTAGTCTTCCAAGTTTTTGTTTACACAGGCTGCAACCGCGAGCTCAAAACGTGACACTTAGAGATGTTCATTCTGGAATCGAATCAAGAAAAAAGGAAGGTTCAACTTTCAATGGCGAGAATTCCATGTGGAGTTCATATTAGCGGCTCACGAGCATTCATAATCTTAAAAGTTGTGTGAACTATAGTGTCAGAGAAAAAGGCTCGAGGAGAGAATGAGTCGTTGATATTCAAAGCAATAAGTGGTAGTTGATCCAAGTGTTCGGGGAAATAAGCTTCAGGAATTTTGAAGTGGGAAGTGTGTGAAATTGTTGAAGCACCGAAGTCCCAAAGTCCCGAAGCACCAAAGTATCGAAGTCGCTGAAGTCTTGAAGTGCTGAAATGTCGAAGGATCGAAGAAGTGTCGAAGTCCCAAAGTGCCAAAGTGTCGAAGTCACTAAAGTGTTGAAGTCTCAAAGTGATGAATTGTTTCTCAACCATCCGATCCAGGAGGACACACATCAATTTATCGCCAGATCTGGGTCAAAAGAAGTTGAAAGAAGAAGTTTGAGTTTTGAATTTCCCAGAGTTTGGAGGTATGAAGTAATTCGCGGTCATTCAATTCAATAGAACGTGTCGTTAGATCCATAGCTCCGGGTAAAATCAGTTGAAGGCAAAGGTTTAATTTTTTATTTTCCCAATGTCTAAAGCACAAATCATGAAGAAGATCTTGACCATCAATTTGAAAAGAGAAAATCTTATCCATCAATCTAAAAGGCGCCAGAGATGGGCCGTTGATCAGAAAGCCTCATCTCATATCACAAGATCAATGGTAATTCTCCATTGTGGGGTCATAATGTGTGCACATTTTAAAATTTTCAAGGGCCAACCACAATCGGAACCATGATTTTTAGAAAGGGATGCATGGTGGTTCATGGTGAATTGCAGGGACAAACAAGGTTTTCTTTCATACCACCCTTGGTATGGCTCAATTGCGTAGGGTCATGGACCTAGGTCACATTAAAGAAGGAGTGATGGAGAGGAGTTGCACCAAAGGCCAAAGGTGCCCTTATTGGTCACAAAAGAAGATCAACATGACATCGTGGCACCTGGATTGACTCGAAAAAGTCGTGGGCACCACCTGGAACATTCATGGATGTCATGCCTCATCCCAATATCATTGAAGGTAGTTAATGGAAATGGGGGTGGCAGTTGAGACCTTGTCTCGCCTCATAAATGGAAATCATACTGAGAGTTGTCATGGGGGGAGATTGTCAATCCAAAGTTTCCCGAGGGATGGATTTTCTTGCAAAGCACATAACTAAGTTAGGCTCACGTCTGACATAAGAACGCCCACACAGGCTGACAGAGTAGGCACTGACTGGAAACTTTGAATGCGAGGGTCTAACCACATTCCTGGTGGTTGCATCATTTCTAGTATATATAGGCAGTTTTGATATTTTGTTAAGGTCGAATGGTTGAGCTAGGCTCCCTAATATTGTAATATTTTTATGAAGAACACTAGTTCTTTGGTTATGTCTTGATTTGAGACTTATTGATTAATCTAAGTCATATTTCTTACTCCATCTTATTTTCCTTTGATACTAAGAGAGTTCATGATTGACTGATTCACATGGACTGTTGTGATTGTATTATGATGAATTCTTGATTATAATGTTGTGATGATTTCTTTCAGTTTCCTTGAAATTTCAATCCAAGAGGATCTTGTGTTTAAGTTTTTCTTCCTTAGGCTACTGGAAGACCTGATCTTCATGATAGACTTCTACACTTTTCTCAACAAAGTCTTCCTCCTCCTCACCTTTAATCCAACTTACTGACTAAAGTTGATCCAAGACCTTAATTGATTGTGCATACTAATCTAGATTTTTGACTTAGAACATTATTTTCATTGAGTCTTCTCCATTTCCCCTCTTAAAACTCATTTACATTTACTGTATAAACTGATGGATACTGGGATTACCTTCTATCCAATCCGAGGGCGAATTCTAGTGCTAACACCATGTACTGCCCTACTTTTGGGTTTCTAGGGGGGGCGATAGTTTTAGAGGGTTTTGTTGGAAACCATAGTATATTTGAACCTGGGTCAGCCCAAGAATGGTAGCAAGAGAGAAGTAACCAACAAATGGTTCTGTTGGTAGATGAAACTGCATGGGATCGAGTGAGAGGGATATTTGAAAGAATCGAGTAGAAAATGACAGAATAGAGGGGGATGCTTAGATTGTGGAACCCAAAAAAGGCAGATATCAAAAGCTGGTTGAAAACAATGGAGCTGGAATTTACAGAGAAAGATAACAGACACCCGAAGTTAACACCGTGCAAATATATGGACAATTAAATGTTTAGAGACCTACATGAGGTTTTTCTCTGTGACTTCCCACATGTATTGCAGAAGTGGATGTTGAGGATGAGAGATAATCATCATACGAATCGGATTAGAAAGATCGAGTGGAACCCTGTAGAGATCGTGTAATTACAATGAGTATACAACAAATTCACACACATAATGGAATTCTGGCTAGACAGTATTGTCACAGGCTTTATCACAGAATTTGCAGTAGATATCATGAATTCTTATAGCGCAGTAGATCAAGAGTTCCTGAAGGGACCCATAGGTAGGTATATAAGATCAATTTATACTTCCATCAAGATTTTACTATATAACAAAGGAGTAATGGAAATGGCATCAGACAACTAAACTTCCCTGCATGCATGGGGGAAGGGGGAAGCACTGAATAGAGATGAAGGAACAAAGGATAAAGGGAGAAGGACAAGAAGGAAGCCATGGACCCGATCATGATGGAGGAAGATCATACCAAGTAGATAATGGAAATAGCTAGAAAGACGCGCAGTGGAGCACCCTACCAATATAAGATGAATAATAAGAAGGGAGCCATAGCTAAGAGAGAGTTTGTGGAAAGTGATGAAGAGGAGGTAGATGATCTTCATGTTGTGGAGTATATTGAGGAAATCCTATGCACAACATATGAATGGAAAATAGGTGGTCCAAGGGTAGGAACCAAAGGCATAAATCCCATCCATGTTAGTGTCAGTGTGGTACCCATAAACCCATGTGCGACTAATACACCAATAAGATCACCACCATTTAGACAACTAAATTTTAGGGGAAGGAAGACAACAAGAAGTACATATAGTTAAGGAGTATAAACTAGAGGAGTCAGTTTAGGAAGTAGTATTTAAGTATCTACAGTATGCGGAGGTAGTAGTTCATCATTTAGGATGCCATGACATGATCCCACTATCAGGTTACCAGAATTCAAAGGAGAGGCATCTGAGGACCTTGAGAAGAATTTCTTTATTTGTGAGAAGATCTAGTAAGCAAAGAAGATCACATATGACGATACAAAACTTGTGCATCTAGCTATTACACTAAGCAACCGCGCACTAGATTGGTACATGAGTTTGGCTGTAAAAATCCCACCAGGAACAACAAGGATGATTGCAGATATTAAGAAACTACTGATAAATGAATTCTAGAATCCTAGTTCAAAGGATCAGTACATGAATGAGATGATAGATATCAAACAAAAACCAGGAGAATCTGCTTGGGATATTGACTAGAGATTCAAATGATTGAATGGAAAGATGAAGTATGTCATGAGAGATATGAAACATAGACATCTATTTGTGAATTCACTGCTACCACACCTGAAATACCTTTTGAGATAGCAAAAGTTTAAAACTCAGGAAGAGGCTCTGCAGACAACCTTACAAATGGAAGAGAACCAATACTAGAATACAGATCTAGTAATAGAAGAGTTTAAGGAGGATCTAAAGAATATAACATTTCAATTAAACCAGAACATGGGTAAGGACAAAAGAGAAGTTGTTTGGTGTACCACATGTAGGATAGAAGGACACCACAAGAATGAATTCCCAACTTTCACATAATACATGGAAACATTGCTAACAAACCTTTTTCTAAAAGGAGGACTATGGTATGATATTTGTAAGACACAGGGGCATGATCTATATCATTTTCCAATGATGCATAAATACCATACAATTCCTAAGAGTCCATACTGCAACTTTTGCAAGCCAGTGGGCCATGATGACAAATATTGCAGGACAATGGATATGATGAGGGAAAGAACATCAAACACCTATAGGGTGAAGGAAGAAATGATGTCAGGGAAATATGCACCACATTTTAACCAAGTACTATCCCCATATAACACTGTGCATCCATAGTACAATACCATTCAGCCGAAGTATAATCCCGTGCAGTATAATCATGTACCTCAGTACAATGTACCATGAGGAGATCGAGCTGGATACAAAGGTGGAGGAAGAGGTAGAAGAGGCTTTGGAAGAGGCATCAGATCGGTGGTATGTCATAATTGTCAAAAACCAATACACTATGCATGAGAATGCCCACTTCCATATGCGACATGTATGTATTTTTGTGCATCAGATCATGACACAGAATACTGTCCAACACTAGTGGGGAAGATCCAAAAGAAGAAGAATCAGAAAAATCAGAATTTATAGTGGATATCTACAGAATCTATAGAGGATGGAAGAAATATAAACATAGTCACATGTGGAGGAGCTAAAATAGGACATGACACAGTAAGACAAGATCTAGCACAACACCAATGGGTGAAGAAGAATTTCGAACCACAGAATCAGTTTGATGCGCAAAAAGAAAAGAAGACATTCAAGTAAGCCAGACAATAATTCTTGAAGCTAGATATTTCATCTACATCAAATTCGCATCATACCCAGGATGTACCAATGTACGATATGCCTTCATCTCTGGATCACACTAATGAAGCACAACCTTTCGGACAAGTAAGTACCATAAAGGATTTTTTGCAATCCTGTGTTAAAATAATAAATGATCCATCATCTGTTAAATTATTACAAAATATGTTAGAAAGATGTAACATAGAGGTAGGGGGAAGCTAGAGCAGGAAATGGTTAATCATTTGCATACAAGGAGGAGAACAAGCAGAGAATTCAGAATGAATTCCAACATTGGGGATTTAACCATGAGGGATATTATATTAGATTTAGGCTTCGAAGTAAATGTGTTACCTAAGAATACATGGTAATGTATGGGAGATCCCACATTAGGATATTCACCTATTCATTTAAAACTAGAAAACCAATATAGAGTCTTGCCAATTGGAAGGCTTAAAGGAGTCACAGTCGACTTGGATGGAGTGCGCATTAAGGTAGACTTTGAAGTCATAGAAATAATATATGGTACAACACCTTATCCAACATTTATTGGTCTGGATTGGGAATTTAATAAGTAGACCATAATCAATTTAAAGACAAGAAATATGGAATTCAAGTCAGGAGAATACAAATTTGTTGCACCATTAGACTCTTCAAAAGGAGAAAGGTTTGTAGAACCAGCTTGTCTGGATTTAGAAGAGATAAAACAGTTGTATAGAACCACAACACATGGAGAAGATTATGTTAAACCAATGGTATATGGAGTACTCAGCTAGAGAAGCATCACATCATGTTCTTCAGACTCATATATAGGGTTGGAGAATTGGCAATAGAGATTACATGAAGTTTCCACAAGAAGGTGCACAAGAATAGACTGTGCAGTAAGATGGGTGGGTACAAAAATAAAAGAACCTCCCAGTTTCCATGGAATCAATGATTTAGAAGAATTCATAACAAGATATGAAGATGAGGTGTTATAAAATCAGAGGATATTATTCCTGGACATAACACTCAAGGAAACACCTGCAAGATGGTGGGGTACCAACAAAGAGACAATTAAGGACTGGTACCAATGTAAGTGATTACTGTGCATTGGATTCGATGCTGAATAGGGAATAAATGAGATAGATAGATATGATGGAAAGGGGACACCAACAAAACACTTGGATAAGTGAAATACACTATGGATAATGACACCACCAGAGGAATGGGATAATCACTTCATTCACACATTGGAAGGAATTCCAGCAAACTGGTAGGTAGACCAGGAACTGCGCAGAGGCATTGCAGAATGGACAACATTATAACAAAATTTTATAGTCACTTTCTCATTTGAACATGAGAACCCCAACATCGATTCAACCCTCAAAAAAATCATGGGGGTGATATTTATTAAGGAACTAGAGGTTGAACTTATAATAGAATACCAACAACATAATAGACAAACAGTGAAATAACTATTGTCATGCTACCATGTGTAGGAAGAAGCACCAGATGAAGATGACCCATGAAACATTCAAATTACAAAATTTGAAGGAGAAAGAGAGGTGGAAGGTCCATCCATGGAATCAAAAGTATTTACGGTGTCGATAAATATGAAGAAAGTCAACATTGGGAAAACTGAGAATCCTAAAATGGCCAGCATTGGAGACTATTGGGATGAGCAAACAGTAGAAAGAAAAACATAGTTACTACACGAGTACAATGACCTATTCCCAACAACATTTACAAAGATTAAAGGCATAGCATGAGAGCTAGGAGAGATGAAGATACCTCTCAAACCTGTGGCTAGATATGTCAAACAATGACCTTATAGACTAAATCCAATATATATGAGGATAGTGAAAGAAGAAATTAATAGAATGTTGGAAGTTGGTATCATAGAATGAGTCGAAGAATCAGAATGGATAAGCCCTATGGTAGTGTAGTAAAAGAAACCAGGAGGGATAAGGATTTGTGTGGATCTGAGGAAACTAAATGATGTTTTCCTACACGATCCTTTTCCCACCCCTTTCACGAATGAGCTATTAGATAATGTGGTAGGCCAAAAAGAACACTCATTTATAGATGGATTCCTAGGTTACCATCAAATCAATAAAGCTCCAGAAGACATGTACAAGACTATTTTTTCCACAGAATGGGGCTCCTACTAGTATACACTCATTCCTTTTTGGTTGAGTAATGCACCAACTATATTTTCAAGGGTAGTAATAGCTTCTTTCAAGGAGTTCATACATCGGTTTTTGGAAGTGTATCTAGATGACTAGACATTCTACAGTTTGTTGAAAGATCATGTAGAGGTGTTAAGGTTGATGTTGGAAAGATGCAGGGAGTCTGAGATATCATTGAATATCAAGTAGTGCATTTTTGGGACACATTTTGGAACACTGTTGGAACATATAGTCTGTAAACAAGGGATATTGGTGGATCCTACTAAGATTCAAGTCATTTTTAATTTACCACCACAAAAATCAATGTGCCAGTTAAGATAAACATTGGGACATACATGCTACTACATAAAATTTATAAAAGGGTATGCGTAGATCACTATGCCAATGGAGAAATTGTTAAAAAAGGATACCAAATTCTAGTGGAATGAAGATTGTCAACAAGGTTTAGACACCTTGAAAGAGAATATGGTAACAACACCTATTCTTGTATTACCTAATTGGGAAAAACAAATTCATGTGCATGTGGATGCATCATCCATAGCACTTGGAGCTATTCTGGCACAACCAGGAGCAGGGGAATTAGACCATCCTATAGAATTTTCCAACAAAAAATTGTCAGAGTCATAGCATAATTACAATACTACAGAAAGTGAAGGCTTAGCAATGGTATATGCACTTCAGAAGTTGAGACACTATTTACTTGGAAAACACTTTAAAATGTTTACAGACCATTCATCCCTCAAATACCTAGTCAACAAGCCAATGTTGGGGGGGAGCATCTATAGATGGTTACTGTTGTTGCATGAATTTGATTACGAATTGATAGTCAAACCAGGGAAGTTGAATGTAGGACCTAATCACCTATCAAGAATCACCAATGGCGAGGAACCTACAAATTTAGAGGACAACTTCCTTGATGCACAATTATTTTCAGTCCAAGTAGCAGATGAATATTTTGCTGACATCATTGAATACTTGAGTATAGGGATTGCACCACAAGATTTTAACACTACATAGAAGAAAAATATGGTAGAAAGAGCTTCAGACTATCAATTGATTGCACAAAACTTATACAAAATGGGCATAGACAATATTTTGAGAAGATGTGTCCTAGAACATGAAAAACCTAGAATTTTGGCAGAGGCTCATGAGGGAATAATTGGAGGACATTATGCAGGAAACGATATTGTGTAGAAGGTATTGTGCACAGGACTATGGTGGCCAACCATTCACAGAGATGCTAAGGATTATTTCCAATGATTTGATGTATGTTAGAGGGTTGGTAAACGTAATATAAGGGATGAGATGCCCCTAAGGCCACAAGTAAGCTTGAAAGTATTCAAAAAATGGGAAATAGACTTTGTGGGACCAATTAAACCACCAACAAAATGTTAGGAGTAAGGTATATCATTACTGTGACAAAATACTTAACAAGATGGGCAGAACCAAAACTAATAAAAGGTTGCAGCAAAGAGAAAACAACACATTTCCTGTTTGAGCAAGTGATCACTAGATTTGGATGCCCAAGGATTTTGATGAGTGACCAAGGTACTCACTTTATCAATAGTATTATCAAGGCTATGGCTAAGGAATTTGAAGTCTACCATAAGAAGAGTACACCATATCACCCTCAAGCAAATGGAATGGTGGAAGCCTTTAATAAGATTCTAGAGAATTCCTTGACAACGATCTGCAATGTTAATAGGGATGATTGGGACTTGAAGATACTAGTAGTATTGTGGGAATACATGACTACATGAAAAAAATTGGCAGTATAAACACCATTCATGTTACTATATGTACAAGAAGAAGTGGTATCATTAGAATTACTGGTACCCATTCTGTGCGTCGCAACAATTACCAACATGACAGAACAAGGTGTAGTAAAAGAAATTCTAAGTCAATTGATGGAGATGGAAGAAGATATAGGATTCTAGCAGGATTTCACCAAGAAGTACAGAAAAAAATATATAAATATTGGCATGATAAACATATCAAGAGGAAGAGTTTCAAGGAAGAAGACCTAGTCTTGGTATATGATCGTAAATTTCTTCAGCATCCAGGGAAATTTCAAATGCATTGGCTGGGACCATACAAAGTGAATACTATCAAAGATGGGGGATATGTAAAATTGAAATATCTGGGAGGCACAAAAATCAAAGGAATGATCAATAGGAGTCAACTGAAGTTGTACAAGGATATTGGCCTCCTAATACTTAGAAAGTTACAACGCAGTAAGAAAATACGTACATAGTTTATTATAGTAGAAGTTAAGAGAGATATAAAGAGAAACATAAATAAAAAGGAGAAAAAGAAGAAAATCCATAAAAAGTAAAAAGGGGATAAAACTACAAATAGATTGGTGGGGATAGAAGGTTTTGATATAATAGAACTGGCATAATAAAAATTGCACTTCAAGAAAACCAGAGATTGAAAACATTGCATGTAGGAGATCAGTTAATGGGTAGAAAGGAACAACGCCCAGGAAACACAAAAAAAAGTAAAAATGTGACAACTGTTAGTGCAACACAACTGTCACTTCTTCATCCTACTATAAAGTCACAAAATGGGGGGGAAGCAACTCAGTGTATTATTTTCTAAAGACTAGAATGCAGAGTCGAGTGGTAGAGAAAGAAAGGGAGATTTTTTTATAGCACTTGGTGATTTAGAAGTCTACTGTCTGGATATCATCAACATGTCACCACCGAGAGTTGGAGCGTTAAGCATAACCAGACGAAACACACAGAGTAGTACCAGAATGCCACAAACCAGAACACACGAGATGCGAAAAGTTGTGTATGTGGATGAAATCCACACACCAAAGTATGAGCCGACCACGATGCATGTAGAGGAGGAGAAAAAATACACACAAGAGGTCATGCAGCTGGAAGAGGACGTTGAAAGAACAGAATCTGAGGCATTTAGGGGAAAAGATATGTAGCAAGAAGAATATGCCACATGTTTAACTCAACATGTCCTAGAACAAGAAGAACAATAGAGAATAGGGTGTCAAGATATACCAACAGTTGGGGTATCATCCCCACAAGGGAAAAAGAAGGTGCGAGAAGAAAGAAGTGCGTAGGGCATAAAGCGCACACGTGTAGAACTAGCCATAGTAATATCGAAAATCCCCGAAGGTGTGAAGGATGATGAAAAAATGGTAGGAGGATTTGATTTCCTCAAATACTCTGACCATGACGTGTCTGACGCAATAAAATTCTCAGACTTGGAAACACAGAGTTACCTGGAGAGAAGGGGAGAATGCCCATCAGGTGCACCACTGTTGGAGACTGCACAGTGGATCCTAGGGTTGTAAAATATAGGCATACTGAACTTATTGGATATACCATACTTTAGGTGTGGTAAAAAAATCAACGGATGTGTAAAGAATATTTTAGCATGGGTGCATGGAGGAATCTTATGGATGGAAAGGCCAATGCCTATTAATGTTGATCTCATTGAAACAATCACAGAGATACCCACAGATGGGGAGAATCCATAACAATACCTTAAGGATAAAACTAAGGAGAAATCCATTTGAGATGAAATCAAAGCTAAATATGGTGTGGAGAGGGGCAACAGGGGAATCAGGATCAGTGACATAAATAATCCTGCAACATGATTTGCAACACGACTGTTAGGTTTCAACTTAATGTGCAAGTGAAGGAAGGAGGAACTACCTGCAGGAGTAGTAGTAGTGGAGACACAGTACGTAAAGGGGAGATTGATGAGTTGGGCCCCATATCTACTAAACTCATTTCTAGAAGACTGCAAGGATGCAAAATAATAGGGCTCTAAGTTCCACTATTTGTGGTTACTCATCCTCATCGCACTCATGGGATGAAAATAACCCACATACAGTATGTTCCTATGAAGGAAAGGAAAATGTGGCACAACATGCTACACATTTCTTTGCCGCACAACAGATCCCAAGAAGAAGAAACTTAACTGTGACATGTTCGTTCTATACCTAAAAGAGATCCAGAACAAGTTAGTAGATACATGGAAGATTCCCATAGAAACTGTCCAGGAGTTTTCACAAATAGAAAACTTCCAGGGATCACGCCATAGTATGTGGCTACAAGAAAAGAGGGATCTAGATAAGGAATGGTTGCAGCTGAATTTTTGCATGATAATGCAAGAAATCTAGATGGAGGTCCAGTAATGGCCCAAGGAGTGGAGAGTGTCAACAATCTTAAAGATGATGCAACGACGACAAACTAGGACATAGGAGAAAACAGTCCCTATGCATCAAACATGCACAAATGACGCAAGAAAAAAGAACAATAGTGCACAAGGATAAGAAGGTGGAAGCAGTCCCATACAGAAGAAAACCAAGACAAAGAATAAATCATAGTGTGGTTCTACATAGGGACTACCGCACATGGAGCAGGAAACAAGAGGAGAAACAAGGCAAGTGCGCGTGGAATAAATGCAAATAGAGGCATAAGAAATTTCCATGGAAGAAGGAGAAGGGTAGGCTACAGGAATGGATACACAGATGCCAAAAGAATTTGAGCCATCAGATGCCTAGAGGAAGAGAACAGGGGAGCAAGAAAGTGGATCTAGAAAGAAGGACAAGGCCCAAAAGAAACCAATGGAAAAATCATTGATGACAGATGATGTGGAGCTGATAGCCAGGACAGTGGAAGATTGATTGTCAGAGGTGTGGGAAAATTTTGAAAATCATAGGGGTTCAATTTTGGAGCAAATACAAGAAGTGAAAACTATGCTAGAGCAGTCGAGGATCAGGGAATAACAACAACAACAACAGAAGACAATAGTGCTAGCTAAAAAAGGGGCACCGGTTGGAGAGACAGTCCATATAAAGGCAATGGGGAGCATAAATTTTATCATCACTCATGAGATTTTTTTTTATGGATGAGGAGATAGCACAAAATCCCCTGAAAGACATCGAGATTTTGGACTTGGTGTTTCCCAAGATTCCAACTAAAGTGCTCTATAAATTATAAGTGAGCGTCGTGCAGGAGATTCAGTCCAGAGAAAGGTATGATGTGATGAACTTACAATTGGCATAGGAAGAAAACACCTCACTGAAGGATGCACTTATCCAGGAAGGGCAGGAGAAAAATATGGCACAGCAAAAGGTGGACAATATGGAGAGCCAAATTCAAGAAGTATTTCAATCCATCTCAGACAGCGAACGAGTACAGGAATCCTCATCGCAAGAGAAAATGAGAAAGATAGCATAGAATCTGCAACAGTATAAATAGAAGATCAAAGAGATAGAGAAGTGCACAGTTCCCATGACTCCTCCAAAAGTCAGAGTGCAAAGAGAGAAGGTTGTGACAGCTTCTACAGAGAATATCATGCAAAACATATGTAGAATGGCAGTGTTGTTAGAGAAGAGTGTCTAGCTATGGACATGGATTTTAGAGGATGGGAGATTACAAGAGTTGCAGGGGAAGGAGGACAAACTTCATGAAACAATGGTAGATGTAAAAAAATGACAGAGGATGATGTCACTATTGGAGAAGATTAAGAAAGTCACAGACATGAAGAATTTAAAAGCCAAGGAGAAGGCAATACAAGTGCAGAATATGGCATGACAATCTCAGTTGGAGCCCCTGTAAGAAAAGTTGGATCATATGTTCATTGAGATCCACATAGAAAAGATGAAAAATAAAGCGGATAGGCTTGGAAGGGGGAGAACTGCTACAACACCCACTTACCGCGCAGCTGGTGGAAAACATGGCCGAAAGGAGCATCAGGCTTAGGCCCAATGCTAGAGAATAACTGAAATTTATGAGGTGCTAGTGCAAGTAGTCACAGGTGTTGGAGTAAGGCAGTGACTCGGGATGAGTCACAATGTCATTGTTGGGGGCTTGTTGGGTGTAGGCCCGTTTTGGGAAAAAGGCTAATTTTGGAGAATAAAGTGCAAAGAAGGAAAATACAACTGGTAGAAAAAGAAGCATGTGCAAAGGAAAGTGCATGTAAAGGAGGAAAGAATGTGAGCCACGCATGAAATAAGATTGAACCATGCTAGGGTTAGGTTTTTTTGATGGACAAATTTGACATGCCATCAACTAGAAGAATAGATCCGGTCCGGGGTTGTCTAAATAACCCAAGTCGTTTGGTGTAACCTATTCTGACAGGTTTAATGGCTCTATTAGCCAACTAAAGTCCTAAAAATAATAAAAGAAATGAAACTAACCTAAAATCTATGACTCTAACAAATGATATATTACTGACTAATGTTTATTAAAAATAAATGTGAATATAAACAATCTATATACAGGTTACAAGGTTTGCATGAAATCTTGCAAAAAATGATTGTTTGATAAGGTTTCTAAATCAAATATGAACAACACTTCTTTTTGTTTTTTTTTAAAGATATTAAACAAATAAATACTAAATCAATACGATTGAAATAGTGACACAAAAAAAGTCAAAGCTAATTAATGTAATCATTGTTTCATTCATAAACAACTCTAAATAAAAGAAAATAATGCATCTACTAACCTCTAACTGATCATTCAACTGAGTTTATCTTCCTATGTTGTATGAGCTCCTTCTTGTACTATTGTTAAGGGAAACCTATAATAGAACAATACTAGCACTTCCAAAATACATTCAAAGAAGTATTTGATATTGGAGTAAATTAATAAGACCATGAAGACAACTAATTAAAAATCATGTGATCTTAAGATAATCAATATTTAAGAACAAAAGAAAATTCAATTCTGAGTATTGCTATTATCCATCATTCAACATTAGAAATAAATTCCACAATAATCAAATCATCGATTGATCACACCTAAAAAATGGAATAAGAAATTATGGACGGCATATAACATTTAACAGTATGAAAACACCATATGATGACAAGTTAAAGCTAAAATCAACCATAATAACATTCTCATAATACAACAGTAATGGAAGAATGAAATGAAATAAGAATCACATAGGTCTAAAGACAAAGATGAATTGCTTTCCATATTCTTTTTCAAAATCACATGCCCATACTATAGTCCTGGAAATTGTTTGGTATATTAGACTCTTAAAGATAACAATAAAATTAATACACAAATGATAAAAATTAACCATGTATTGGTAAAATAGACCAGAGCTAATTTAAATCAATGCATAATGAATTATTCAAAGAATATGAAGATATTATAATGAAAATAAAACCATTTTACTCATAGGACAAAAGCCATTAAGCAACTTGGAATTCCATATTCTTCTTTGAAAATACTCGTCCATTGTCCCAAAGATTCCAGCCATCCATTACTCCATTTGAAAAGAAGAAAAGTTTACAAAATAGATAATATACAGAAGAGAAAGGATAAAAATTCTCCTCTCCAATTCTTGGATCTCTCTCGCTCTGAACTTTCTCATATATTTATACAATGAGTGAACAGTCTAGGCGTCACTAATAATTTCCGCCACCTCAAATTGGCCTCGTAACGATACACAAATTTATATCAAATCATGCATTTGTTTGGGAAAATATCTTAGAGGAAGGTAAATGGGTCCATTTGGGAATTGGGTTTTCAACCGTTTCTTCAAATTCCTCATGGTTTGGCTGCAATGATTCCTACAAAATCGTGTTTCTGATCTCGACGTCTTTCCAAATTTTATCTGTTGTTGCTCATAAAATTATTTGTAGCAATCCAATATTATTTTTGGATCAATCATCTTGAACGTATTTGGATAATAAAATCAAGCCATGATCAGATCCATACCAAATAACTGAGAATAGAAACTTGTGAAACAAAAAGAAACCTAAATTAATAACCTAAAAATTGTGAATAAAACAAAATCTAGAACAATAAAATAAAAAATGAATTTAAACTGAATATAAGTTCTAAAAAACATTTTTTATAATTTCCTTTCAAATATGATCTTAAAATTCTAGAATCTTCAAGTTAATGGAAAAGAGAAAAATATTGATTTTGGTTTTTAACAAAATCAAACAAATGATAGATTATTTTTTTTTATTTTTTTTGAAATGAGATGCAAAATGAAAAATAATTTAATTAATTAATATCACCAAATGATTTTATGAAAATGAGAAACCAACCAAGATATTATTTTACGAAGTATTGAACACATTATTCAAAATATTCAAACTTGCTAATGAGCAAAAGAAAGAACACATAATCATAATTTAAACGAAAGTAAACAGTTGATAAAAATTAACGTTTTTGTTTAAATAGAGATTTCTATGCTCATTTATAAATTTTGACATATACTCTTGTAATGAATTTTTGCAAGATACCAAATATAATAAATATGCAGAACAAAAATAAAATGCTAGAAATGGCAGGATAACAGTAATATATCCAGCATAATCTCCACAATAACACATAAATGATATAAGAACAACAACAACAATAGCACTTTGATTCAAAAAGAAATGTTCACAAACCTCTTCGAGGGGGAAACCTCCAATCGGGCAGTACTTTATTACAATAATCTCCAAGCTATGGTTTTCATACCCTCGACCCTTATTTATACTAAATATTTCTATCAAGAGAAGCATCTAGAGGAAGATCCTTCTAGAAGCGAAAGCTTCTATTAGATCTTCTTACATTCGCCTTATTCTATTTTATTGAAAGGCCTTATTAATATTGACCTTTATTACATCCGAATATATTGATCTACCTATGTGTGGGTTAGGACCATAACATGTCCGCCCCCTTAAAAAAAACCTTGTCCTCAAGGCTTGAGATGTGGAAACTGCTGCATAATGGTAGTTGGTTCCCAAGTGGCATATGATGGATTCATATCTTTCCATTGGACTAGCACTTCCTTGATGGTTCTCTGACATAGGTGACCCTCACGCTAGTCCAAAATTGCCTTTGGCTGTAGCCAAATGGATCATTCTTCAACTAACTCGGGAAGGTTGGTTTGAATTTGGCACCTAGTTCTAATCACCTTCTTTAAGCATGAAACATGAAAAACTGGATGTATCTTCAACTGACTGGGCATAGCTAACTGATATGCGACTTGTCCCACACGCTTGAGAACTGTATAAGGACCATAAAATTTGGGTGCTAGATTCTGACAATGCTCGGCCTTGAGGGAAGTTTGCTTGTATGGTTGTAGTCGCAGAAACACCTGATCCCCTTCTGCAAATTGACATTCAGAGCGACATTGATCTACTTGTTGCTTCATGCGATTTTGTGCCATGACCAAGTTCTCTTTAAGGGTACGAAGAATATCCTCTTGAACTGTAAGTGTTTGGTCAACCGCCTGGACCTTTGAGGTACTCGGTAAGTATGAGAGAACTAAAGGTGGCTTTTGTCCATATACCACTTCAAAAGGAGTCATGCGAGTAGTTGTATGGTAGGAACTGTTGTACCACCATTCGGCTAGGGGTAGCCATTGAGCCCACTGATGTTGTTTTTCAGAGGCAAAACACCTTAGATATGTTTCCAAACACTTGTTGACAACTTTCGTTTGACCATCAGTTTGGGGATGATAAGCGGTGCTGAGATGCAATTGGGTGCCCTGGAGCTTAAACAGTTCTTGCCAAAAATCGCTTGTGAAAGTTGGGTCACGATTAGAAACAATAGAGTGCGGCATGCCATGAAGCTTGAAGACCTGGTCCATGAAAAGTTGAGCCATCGTGGATGCAGTAAATGGGTGTTGAAGAGCGTAGAAAACTAAGATAAAATGATGGAAAAAGGGATGGAAGACATGATTCATGAGGCTTTGGAAGGTGGAGGGGGGATTACACAAGCCAAAGGGCATGACCAAAAATTCATAGTGGCCCTCATGAGTGTGAAAGGTCGTCTTGGGAATGTCTTCCTCTTTCATACATATCTGGTGATAGCTCGAGTGAAGATCAAGTTTAGTAAAGAATTGGGCACCACTCAATTCATCAAGGAGGTCATCAATGACAGGAATGGGAATTTTGTCTTTAATGGCTAGTTTGTTGAGGGCACGGAAGTCAAGACACATTCTCCAAGAACCTTATTTCTTCAGGACCATGACTACAGGAGAAGAGTAAGGGATCGTACTAGGGTAGATAACGCCTTCATTAAGGAGTTCTTGGACCATTTTCTTAATTTCATTTTTTTGTGAAAAGGGGTGGCGATATGGACGGATATTGGGAGGAAGGCTTACGGGTACAAGGGGAATGGAATGATCATGAACAATGTGGGAAGGAGGGAGGCCTTGGGGAGTGGAAAATACCATTTGTTGTTTAGAAAGGAGAGCTTGGAGGTCATGCGGCACCGGGGGTGTCTCTGTTGCTTGAATGGCATGGAGTTGGGAAATGACACCAGAATGACCTTTTTTGAGTAGCTTTTCCATGCGATGGGAACTAATGACCTCAGGTGAACCAACAGTGTTACCTTGGAATTTATATTGGTGGCCTTCCTAGTCAAATTGCATGGTTAATGCCTTAAAATCCAGGAGAATGGGACCCAAATTTCTTAGCCAGTCTGCACCCAACACAATGTCACAACCACCCATGTTGATAGAAAACATATGGGATTTTAGGTGGTAGTCACCGATTTGGAGACACACATTTTCACAACTCTCTCCACATTTCATGGAACCACCATTGGCAATCGTGATTTGGAAATTGTTGATAGCATGGATGTAGCAATGAGTTTCTTGGGCAATGTGACGATGAATAAAATTATGGGTGCTTCCACTATCAACCAGAATGATGACCTTCCGTTGCTTGATGTAACCAATTAACTTGAGGGTTTAGGGAGTGGAAAATCCAGTGAGAGCATTGAGGGAAATGATGGTTTGTACTTAGGGAGGGTCTGAGGGAGGGGTTATGTCAGTGATTTCAGGTGAATCAGACACAAGGGGAGTTTCAACATCCTCTTCTGAAATATCCTCAGAGATGGCCATAAAAATATTTTGTTCCTTACACTTGTGGCCTGGGAAATATTTGTCATCACAATTATTGTTGGTCACTATAATTTCTTAATTAACTCAAACAATCAAGTGCTACATAAATTATCAACCCAGGGAAGTCTGTTTATTTCAAAGATAACCACGCACTATATATGCTCAATTCCAAAAGCAACTTAGAGTTGTAGTAAAGGAAACTATATTAATTACACTTGCCTTGAATGAACTGAAGTTCTGACTTGAATTACAGGAAAGCAACCTACCTATTGCAAATCTGTAAAGATGAATCTAAAGAATCCTAGACTACATTAAAATAACAATTGCAATAGGAAAGAATAACTATTTTGTAACCAGAGAACAAGACCCTTACTCTCAAACAGAACTTCAGCACCTTATTTCTGACTAACACACTTTCATGGAAATAACAATGCGGAGAAAGCTAACTCTATCTAGCAGAGAACAGAGTCATCTAATTCCTTCCTTTCTAAGGAGGAACCCTAAGCCTTGTTTCTGATTAGCACATTTGTGAAAAATAACTGAAATCTATAGAGAACAGGATCTTCTGATTCCTTCCTTTCTGAGCAGGAACCCTTAACCCAGTCTCTGGCTAACACACTTGCAGAAATAATTGAAATCTACAAAGAACAGGATCTTCTGATCCCTTCCTTTCTGAGAAGGAACCCTTAACCCAGTCTCTGGATAACACACTTGAAGAAATAATTGAAATATATAGAGAAAAAGATCTTTTGATCCCTTCCTTTCTGAGCAGGAACCCTTAACCCAGTCTCTGGCTAACACACTTGCAGAAATAATTGAAATCTACAGAAAACAGGATCTTCTGATCCCTTTCTTTCTGAGCAGGAACCCTTAACCCAGTCTCTGGCTAACACACTTGCAGAAATAATTGAAATCTATAGAGAACATGATCTTCTGATCCCTTCCTTTCTGGGAAGGAACCCTTAACCCAGTCTCTGGCTAGCACACTTGTAGAAATAATTGAAATCTATAGAGAACAGGATCTTCTGATCCCTTCCTTTCTGAGCAGGAACCCTTAACCCAGTCTCTGGCTAACACACTTGCAGAAATCATCACACAAGATTGCTGCTAAAAAGGATTATAAACTTCGTTAAAATAAAGTAAAGTTCTTAACAAGACAGAGTTCAGTAGTGTTTCAGCAAAGCAGAATTCATTAAAAGTAGTGTTTCAACAGACAAAATTTAATCAAAGCATAAACATAAATTGTACTAACACACTCTAAAACTAACGGGTGAATCTTGTGAAGAAGGTGGGCCCTCCCTTCTCACCAGATTCCCTTGAGACGAAAAAGTTAGAGAAGGATGCTCAAAACAGTTTTCTATTCATCTATCAATGTATCATATTACAATCTGAAATTGAAGTACGTCCCTCTCTCTGAAGATTTCTCAATACATAAAAACTTCCCTCCTTCGAATGGTGATTTCCTCTTATTTAAAGAGGGAATCCCTTCGATACAATTGATCAAAAATTACAATGTGTATCTGAGTCTTATTCTTAGTCAGATCGACTTTCTAAACCAGAATAGGATGTCCTAGTCTCGCGCAACAGAATGTTATTGCAAGTACTGAATGAGATGTTGTTGTTACAGCTGGAGTAACAGTTTCTTCTCGTTGCTGTTGATGTTGTTTCAACATTGCAAATCACGGGCTGTTTTAGCCACATGATTTGCGCTTTGTTGTAAGGTTGTTGTTGACCGCTGACTATGTAACGACTTCCTTTGTGTTTCAGTGTCATCGGTCCTGGGCTGTGTAATGGTTTCCTCTATGTTTCAGCATCTGCGACTCTGGACTGTGTAACAGCTTTGTGTTTCAGCATCTGTGACTCTGGACTGTGTAACAACACTATGTTTCAGCATCTGTGACTCTGGACTGTGTAACAGCTCTGTGTTTCAGCATCTGCAACTGTGGACTGTGTAACAACTCTGTGTTTCAGCATCTGCGACTGTGGACTGTGTAACAACTCTGTGTTTTAGCATCTGCGACCCCAGACTGTATAACAGCTCTGTGTTTCAGCATCAGGCCTCAAATGCTAATCTGCAGTTTGAACTGTTTCAACACTTATACATTTCTAATCAATGGTTAAGTACGAGAATGATGTAAAATATTATGCAAAATAGATTAAACGTATAGTAATGAGAAGGGGCGTTTTTATACCTTTGGAATGATCAGATAAAGTGATAGTATGAGTTTAAATGTGGGTGATCAAGAGTGTAATAGTGGAAAAAAGTATAGGCAAAAAGGTACATTGTGTGGTCCTAACAATTATAACAAAGGCCTTTGAGTTGGCGTTCATCCATTTCAACCCTGGTCAATTTTTGAGTTTTCAATGGGGCAGAGGGAGTAGTCGGAGTGACGGGTTTAGGGTGAGGGATAAAGGAGGGTTTTTTGGTTTTGAGATGATACAACCTGTTGTGCTTCTTTATCTCTTTTAGTAGCCTCCATCCAAGTCGAGGGTCGATCCATGAGGACATGGGCCCGAATCTCCTCCTTGAGGCCACTGATAAAACACTCTCGAAAGAAAGCATCATTCATGCCCTCTGTCAAAAAGCCAGGGGATCAAAGGAAACTATGAAGTCTTCTACTATTCCGGATTGTTTGAACTTTGTCAAACGGCCCAAATGGTTGGTTTCCATGTCAAAGCATTCATAAGGCTCAGTCACAAATTGGGTCCAAGCAATATACCCTTGACGGGAAGTTTTTCTCCATTGCCACCATTGCCAACATTCTTGATCTAGATGGAGAACACCATACCAGAGTTTGGCCAAGTCATCTGTAATTCCGTATAAAGATAAATAATCTTCCATTTGGGTTACCCAACCAGTGGGTTCTGAGCCATCAAATTTGGTCACATCCACCCACGGAAGGCGTATGTCACATTGAAAGTGATGGAACTAAAAGGTATGAGAATGGGAGGAATTTTCACCTTCAGTCTTTGGAGGTGCTTCAGAAAAATGGTCATCTGTAGGGATCTTCAGTTTGGTGTAGAGTGATGTAAAGACAGATTCAAGCTGTGTGGTCATTTCTTGTTTGACTTCCTCCATTAAGGACTGCATGGTTGTATTTATGGTAGCATTGATGGACGAATCGATGGAGGCAATAGTATAACTGAGTTGTTTCACTTCTTTTTGGGTTTCGAGGAAACCATATTGCATGGTGCTGAAGCGAGCTTCCAGGTCTTAGCAATGGGTATGGGCCATGAAGATGGGTGAATTGAAAAGGGGCAGGTGGGGTCAAAAAATTTGCCGAAAAATGATATGGATGAATGTGATAAGGGCAGAGAGATGAATCCAATGGAATAGGTCTCAAATAATGGTGAAAAAATTTCCAGAGTCTGAAGAATACTGCAATGATGAAATCCCCAAATGCTTAACTAGAAAGAAATGTGTATTTACTTGGAAACCTGAACACAGTTGCACGGCAATAGATCTGGTCTTTTTTAATTTGATTATGTTTCTGTCCCCGAAGGGTTAGGTATTCAAGGGTTCTATAGACAAGGGTTTTCTCTGTGCTATAGCTCTCTGATATATGTGCGGGGTCCAACAGTAGTACTCAACCCAATATCTCAGGGCACTAACTAAGGAGGATAGACCGTACCCTTATCCATACCACCCGACTACCCAGGTAGTAGAGAGTATCTTCCAAAGTGTTGTTCTTGGTGACACTATAGTAGTCTGGTGGACGATAGGTTTATCTAAAAAGGGCTTCAGGAAATCTAGGTCGATCCATACACAGGTGTTCTCTGATGTGCTACCACTTGAAGGGGTACCAACAGGGGTTACAAGGGTGGCCAACAGATGTGCGCTTAAGAACCACTTGTACTTTGTGCATGTATGAATCTCTCAACCATGGGTTTATGCGCATAACGACAGATCTCTATGGCTTAAAGACGACGGAATACGTCTCTACCCTGAAAAAAAATCCTAAAATTTCTACCAAGGAAAGTGCTCTGATACCACTTGCAAGATACCAGATATAATAAATATGCAGAACATAAATAAAATGCTAGAAATGATAGAATAACAGTAATATATCCAACATAATCTCCATAATAACACAAAAATGATATAAGAACAACAACAACAATAGCACTTTGATTCAGAAAGCAATGTTCACAGGCCTCTTTGAGGGGGAAACCTCCAATCAAGTAACACTCTATTACAATAATCTCCAAGCTAGGGTTTTCATACCCTCGACCCTTATTTATACTAAATATGTCTATCAAGAGAAGCATCTAGAGGAAGATCCTTCTAGAAGTGGAAGCTTCTATTAGGTCTTCTTACATTCGCCTTATTCTATTTTATTGAAAGGTATTATTAATATTGACCTTTATTACATCTGAATATATTGATCTACCTATGTGCGGGTTAGGACCCTAACAATTTCTCATACTATAGTGAATGTTTTAAATTTGTCTCAAAGCAAGCCAAGGTATGGAACAATTTGAAAATGTTGATTCTGTAGCTCATCATAATTATCAAGATTCTAATGGGGACCCTTTAAATTTTGTAAACATTTATGGGGGGTTGTTGGGGCCCAACAAATGGCGACTTACTGGGTGAAGCAACTATCTCTGATCTGGTAAGATTTCATCTCAAAACGAAAAGAATAAGACTGATAAAAGGAGTTAAGCTCCCTAAAATAAATTCACTCTGAGACCATATAGTATTAGGATAAGCTCAATGTTATAACCAGACAATAGAATTTTCTTTGCAGGGGATTATAACCTGAAATAATGTCTTAATCAAAGAGTCATGATGTTTATAAAAGAACTTCAATACTGTTGATAGATCCACTGCTTCTAGCAGGCATCCATAGCCTCAACAGGGATGTCATTTAACCCACTCAAATGCTTTAATCCCATCCAATAGTTGTATCCACATGATGTATACTTCCATAAAAGTTAATTTAAAAACATATACCTGCTACCTCTCGACCCGACATTGCTTTGTTGCTAGCAGGCCTGTTCAATACCTCGACGAAGTTGTCTTAGTATCATGTGTACATTTACCCACAGTCAACAAGCCTCTTTAGTACCCTGATGGGTTTACACAAACTACCCACACATAAGTGCTTTCAACCCTCTTATGCCACTTTTAAATAATAATACAATTATAGATTTATTGATGACAAAGAGAGCGGGGTGATACTAGAGGTTAATTGCAATATAGGTGAATAATTGAACATGTTATTTATTTTCTTTCAAAACTGGAAGTTTTATCATGGTTTAGAGATTTTAGATTTCCTTTATGAAATCATCTAGAGAATGGGGAAGAACTTAAAAGTGATTCCTTAAGAATATGGATGGCGTAAAAAGTTTAAAGATCATCGTAATTCTCAAAGATTTAAACCATATCTCTAGTGTAATACTTTGGTAAAGACAATTTGAGGACAAAATGAAAGTGACTATTGACTTAAAACTCAATTGTCTGATCTATCTCTTAATATTATGACCTCTTTGAAATATTTCAATTTGCTTGAAAAAAACAAGTCTTAAAAAAAATGCTTCCTTTGAGCATAGCTTTCTGATCATAAATATATTGATTCAAAAAGAAAGATAAGAAAAAAAATCATTCAAAGCAATAAAAAAAAACAAGAAACACACAACAAACCAGATCAAATTTTATTAATGGGATTCAAAATCAGAAGTACACAAAATCAAAACAACAAAAGAAAACTTTTCAGGAAATGATTTTGGCCAAAAAAAAATTGATCTTTTGGATCCACTACCATCTCACTATAAAATAAAGGAAGAACTAAATTATATAAAATATCATGTGTGAGCAAGTTATTTTCTTAAGATAGTGATGCATGAGATGCTACTTTGACCAAGCATTATTATTAAAAATAAAAGAGACTAAAAGAAAATAGAAAAATCCTTACTAAGATGAGTGCAGTCCTACTCGTGGCACCTTGGGTCGGGGTCGAATTGATAATTCAAATTTACTTATCTCTTTACTTTACATTTAACTTTTTCATGATGATACTACATTTTTGAAAAGAAATATTCAACGGAAAGTAGAGAGAAAAATATTTAAAGTGGACTTCGCTGACAACATTCATATTATGGTTCTCTTGGTGTGCCCACTTGTGTTCATAACTACATTATTACAAAGAGAAACACTAAGAAATAAAAATTAAAGGAAACCTACTACTAAAACTACTCTAAACTACAAAACAAATAAAAAATACTAAGTGAATTCATGCTTCCAATGTAGCCATCAGAGTAACTCCAATCCTGCAAGGCATAGAATATCGAAAATCAGAATAAAAGAATGTAGTGTTTGCAGATACAAAAGAAATATGTCATGCTTACCTCTTATATATTCTTTTAAAAACAAAACAAGCACGACCTTACCATTCTTTTGAAACTTCTTGATGTATGAATCCTCCAACCATTCTACAACCTGGTCGTGATATGAGTCATAATGTAATGTAAGAGTGTAAGTAAGTTTGGAAAACTTATCAATATTATGGGGACCTGACATAACCATCAACCAAGGCTGAAATGCCCCATCCTTCTAACAATTCTCCAAGTGTTCATCAATTTATTCACATGGAGGATCTAAAAAAATCATGTAATTCTTAGTTCCTAGATATTTAGGTAGAAACAAAGCAAGCACAACTTTATCTTTATTATGAAGATTTTTAAGATACAAATTTTCAAGTAATTCTAAGATCCTGTCATAAAAATTAGAATGAAAACTATGACTTTGATGAAATGGATATATCAATGGGGAACACATCATAAGAGGAATCATGAAATCAATTAGATAATTGGTTTGAACATTTCGTTTGATGATATTAATCATTTCAAAATGTGAATCATAAACATTAAAATTTGAACTAATCAAAGAACGAATATGCAATGTAGAATATTTGATTTCCATAAGAATAAGTGCATTGTATTTTTCAACAAAAAATCGTGTGAAATCATCTTGCAACATGTCATTTTTCCACAGTAATAATGAAAGTGAAAGAGCATCAAATCCAACTTCATAAATGTTATGTTTGGAATTAATTTCACCAAATTTTTGCATATCAAAAAGATTTGATTGTGATGGAAAAAAGTAAGATATTGTGGGTAAAGTATCAAGTCCACCAGAATCTAAGAAGAGATCGGGATATAAAGAGTAAAAATAATATAAAATAATCACATGAAAAGAATATCTTGATCTATGATATTTAACAATGGTATTCTCAAGACATTCCTCTTTACTTTCCTTAAAACTTTCACTCTGTTTTGGTGATAAATTCTTCAACATAATATGATCATCTAAATTTGTCTCTTGTATGATAGATAATTCAAAACTTTCATGACAAACATCTAATTTTTCCCGTGGATAAGGTATGATTTGTGGATATAGGTTTAAGGTTTCTTCTTCCAATTGCAGATTTGCATCTCTAATAAGTTTCATTGGAATGTTAGAATGCTTAAGATCATTTTCATCACCTAAGTGTTCTTCAATAACTGAATTTAAGTACTGATTAGAGAAAGAGTTAGAAGAATATGGACATTCGCCTTGACCCAACATGAAATATTCTTCCATGAAGGTCAAGGACTAATTATACAATGATTCATAGGAAAAACCAATTTGATTGTTAGTAATAACATTTTCAATAAATTCTACCTCCCTTGCTTGCTCAAAAATTTCAGATGGATTCCTTTCATCCTTCGAACAAAATTCTTCTCCCAATTGAGTGGTAGGATTTGCAACCGATTCATCATTCGTTATTGAATGTGACTGGATGAAATGGATGCAAGCATCATAGAGGAGATTTAGTACAAATGACATGTCATCAAGATTAAATTTACAGAGAACATGATGGATTCTTGTTGAAAAGTCTTTCGGAGATGAATTGTCATTGATTAGCAAAGTCTAAAATTTTCACATAATTGATTGTAATCAAATATTTCAAAAGAATCTAAAAATTCATATACAAACTGAAACCAATCAATAATGTGATATGATGGAAAAGACTCAAACCAATGTTTAATCCGACCCCCGAAAGTAAAAGCAAACAATCTGCACAAAACCTTTAAATTAGAAATATCATGCTTGATGCATTTACACCAAAACTTGTTAATATGGTCTTTTGGAGATACATTCTCCCCACCATCAAAGGTGAGTTTTGACAAGAGAGAGACTGTCTTGTTGGGAATATCAGGTAATGTGAAGTGGAAAGCTTGTTCCAACACAGTAATTTGGGGAGCCATGGGAAATTAATTAAATACAAAACAAAGACTCCTATAAGGTCAGCTTGTCAGTCTGGCCTACCCTCTAGTGCATTTCAAGATGACACAAAAGAAGAATTTATAAATATAGAGTTATGACAGGCTGAGGGGTAAAACATTTAATCATTAAAATTACCTTGGGCCTCCTTCTATCGCCATTTGTTGACGGGAAAATTTGACATGCCGTCAACTAGAAGAATAGATACAGTCTGAGGTTGTCTAAATAACCCAAGTGTTTTGGTGTAACCTATTCTAACGGGTTTAATGACTCTGTTAGTAAACTAAAGTCCTAAAAATAATAAAAGAAATGAAGTAACCTAAAATATATGATTCTAACAAATGATATATTACTAACTAATGTTTATTAAAAATAAATGTGAATATAAACAATTTATATACAGGTTACAAGGTTTTCATGAAATCTTGGGAAAATGATTGTTTGATAAGGTTTCTAAATCAGATATGAACAACACTTATTTTTGTTTTTTTTTAAAGATATTAAACAAATAAATACTAAATAAATACGATTGAAACATTGACACAAAAACATTGAAAGCTAATTAATGTAATCATTGTTTCATTCATAAAAAACTCTAAATAAAAGAAAAGAATGCATCTACTAACCTCTAACTGATCAATCAACTGAGTTTATCTTCTTGTGTTGTATGAGCTCCTACCTGTACTGTTGTTAAGGGAAACCTATAACAGAACAATACTAACACTTCCAGAATACATTCAAAGAAGTATTTGATATTGGAGTAAATTAATAACAACAGGAAGACAACTAATTAAAAATCATGTGATCTTAAGATAATCAATATTTAAGAACGAAAGAAAACTCAATTCTGAATATTGATATTATCCATCATTTAACAATAGAAACAAATTCCACAATAATCAAATGATCGATTAATCGCACCTAAAAAATGGAATAAGAAATTATGGACAACATATAACTTTTAACAGTATGAAAACACCATATGATGACAAGCTAAAGCTAAAATCAACCCTAATAACATTCTCATAATAAAATAGTAATAGAAGAAAGAAATGGAATAAGCATCACATAGGTCTAAATCCAAAGATGAATTGATTTCCATATTCCTTTTCAAAATCACATGCCCATACTGTAGTCATGAAAGAATTTTTGGGATAATAGACTCTTAAAGATAAAAATAAAATTAATACATAAATGATAACAATTAACCATGTATTGATAAGATAGACCAAAGCTAATTTAAATCAATGCATAATCAATTATTCAAAGAATATGAAGATATTATAATGAAAATAAAACCATTTTACTCACATCACAAAAGCCATTAAGCAACTTGGAATTCCATATTCTTATTTGAAAATACTCGTCCATTCTCCCAAAGATTCCAGCCATATGTTACTCCATTTGAAATGAAGAAAAGTTTACAAAATAAATAATATACAAAAGAGAAAGGATAAAAATCCTCCTCTCCAATTCTTGGATCTCTCTGGATATGAACTTTCTCATATATTTATACAATTAGTTAATAGTCTAGGTGTCACTATTAATTTCTACCACCTGAAATTTGTCTCGTAAAAATACACAAATATTTCTCAAATCGTGCATTTGTTTGGGAAAATCCTTAATAGGAAGGTAAACGGGTGTATTTGGGAAATGGTTTTTCAACCATTTCTTCAAATTCCTCACGGGTTGGATGCAATGAGTCCTACAAAATCGTCTGTCTGATCTTGTTGCCTTTCCAAATTTTATCTGTTGTTGCTCATAAAATTATTTGTAGAAATCCAATATTATTTTTAGATCAATCATATTGAACATATTTGGATAATAAAATCAAGCCATTATTAGATCCGTACCAAATAACTGATAATAGAAACCTGTGAAACAAAAAGAAACCTAATTTAATAACCTAAAAATTGTGAATAAAACAAAATCTAGAACAATAAAATAAAAAATGAATTTAAACTAAAAATAAGTTCTAAACAAGCATTGTTTATAATTTCCTTTCAAATATGATCTTAAAATTCTAGAATCTTCAAGTTAATGGAGAAGAGAAAACTATTAATTTTGGTTTTTTACAAAATCAAACAAATGATAAATAATTATTTTTATTCTTTTTATTATTTTTATTTTGAAATGAGATGCAAAATGAAAAAAAAAAATAATTAATTAATATCATCAAATGATTTTGTGAAAATGAGAAACCAACCAAGATATTATTTGATGAATTATTGAACACATTATTCAAAATAGTCAAACTTGCTAATGAGGATAAGGAAGAACACATAATCATAATTTAAACGAAAGTAAACAGTTGATAAAAATTAACGTTTTTGTTTAAACTGAGATTTCTATGCTCGTTTATAAATTTTGACATATACTCTTGTAATGAATTTCTCATACTATAGTGAATGTCTTACGTTTGTCTCAAAGCAAGCCAAGGTATGGAACTATTTGAAAATGTTTATTCTGTAGCTCATCATAATTATCAAGATTCTAATGGGGGCCCTTTGAATTTTGTAAACATTTAGGGGGGGGGGTTTGGGGCCCAACAAATGGAAACTTACTGGGTGAAGCAATTATCTCTAATATGGTAAGATTTCATCTCAGGAATCAAAGAATAAGACTGATAAAAATATTTAAGCTCCCTGAAATAAATTCACTCTGAGACCATATACTATTAGGATAAGCTCAATGTTATAACCAGACAATAGAATTTTCTTTGCAGGGGATTATAACCTGAAACAATGTCTTAATCAAAGAGTCATGATGTTTATAAAAGAACTTTCATAACGTTGACAGGGCCACTACTTCGAGTAGGCATGCATAGCCTCAATAGGGATATCATTTAACACACTCAAATGCTTTAATCCCATCCAATAGTTGTATCCACATGATGTATACTTCCATAAAAGTTAATTTAAAAACATATACCTGCTACCTCTCGACCTGACATTACTTTGTTGTCAGTAGGGTTGTTTAATACCCCGATGAAGTTGTCTTGGTATCATGTGTTCATTTACCTGCTGCCAGTGAGACTGTTCAATACCTGATGGGTTTACACATACTTACCACACATAAGTTCTTTCAACCCTCTTATGTCACTTTTAAATAATAATATAATTATAGATTTCTTGATGACAAAGAGAGCGGGGTGATATTGGAGGTTAATTGCAATATAGGTGAATAGTTGATTATGTTATTTATTTGCTTTCAAAACTGGAAGTTTTATCATGGTTTAGAGATTCTAGATTTCCTTTAAGAAATCATATAGAGAATGGAGAAGCACTTAAAAGTGTTTCCTTAAGAATATGGATGGCATAAAAAGTTTAAATATCATCGTAATTCTCAAAGATTTAAACCATATCTCTGGTGTAATACTTTGGCAAAGACAATTTGAGGACAAAATGAAAGTGACAATTGACTTAAAAATCAATTGTTTGAGCTATATATTAATATCATGACCTCTTTGAAGTATTTCAATTTGCTTGAAACCAACAAGTCTTAAAATAAATGCTTCCTTCAACAATATCTTTTTGATTAGAAATAAATTGATTCAAAAAGTAAGATAAGAAGAAAACTCATTCAAAGCAATCAAACAAAACAAAAACACACAGCAAACCAGATCAAATTTTATTAATGGGACTCAAAATCAAAAGTACACAAAATCAAAACAACAAAAGAAAACTTTTCAGAAAATGATTTTGGCCAAAATAAAATTGAGCTTTTTGATCCACTAGCATCTCATTGTAAAATAAAGGAAGAACTAAATCGTATAAAATATCATGTGCGAGCAAGTTATTTTCTTAATATAGTGATGCATGAGATGCTACTTTGACCAAGCATTATTATTAAAAATAAAAGAGACTAAAAGAAAATAGAAAAATCCTTACTAAGATGAGTGCAGTCCTACTCGTGGCACCTTGGGTCAGGATTGAATTGATAGTTAAAAATTACTTATCTCTTTACTTTCCATTTAAATTTTTCATGATGATACTTCGTTTTGGAAAAGAAATATTCAACGAAAAGCAGAGAGAAAACGATTTAATGTGGACTTCCCTGACAACATTCAAATTATGGTTCTCTTGGTGTGCCCACTTGTGTTCATAACTGCATTATTACAAAGAGAAACACTGAGAAATAAAACTTAAAGGAAACCTACTCCTAAACCTACTCTAAACTACTAAACAAATAAAAAATACTAAGTGAATTCAAGCTTCCAATGTAGCCATCGAAGTAACTCCAATCCTGCAAGGCATAGAAAATCGAAAATTAGAATAAAAGAATGTAGTATTTGCATATACTAAAGAAATATGTCATGCTTACCTCTTATATATTCTTTTAAAAATAAAACAAGCACGACCTTAACATTCTTTTGAAACTGTTTGATGTATGAATCCTCCAACCATTCTACAATCTGGTCATGATATGATTCATAATGGCATGTAAGAGCGTAAGTAACTTTGGAAAACTTATCAATATTATGGGGACTTGACATAACCATCAGCCAAGGCTGAAATGCCCCATCTTCCTAACAATTCTCCAAGTGTTCATCAATTTATTCAAATGGAGGATATAAAAAAATAATGTAATTCTTACTTCCTAGATATTTAGGGAGAAACAAAGCAAGCACAACTTTATCTTTATTATGAAGATTTTTTAGATACGAATTTTCAAGTCATTCTAAGATCTTGTCATAAAAATTAGAATAAAAACTAGGACTTTGATAAAATGGACATATCAATAGGAAACACATCATAAGAGGATCCATGACATCAATTACATAATTGGTTTGAACTCTTCCTTTGATGATATTGATCGTTTCAAAATGTGAAGCATAAACATTAAAATTCAAACTAATCAAATAATGAATATACAATGTAGAATATTTGATTTCCATAAGAATAAGTGCATTTTATTTTTCAACAATAAATCGTGTAAAATCATCTGGCAACATGTCATTTTTCCATGCTAATGATGAAAGTGAAAGAGCATCAAATCCAACTTCATAAATGTTATGTTTTGAATTAATTCCACCAAATTTTGGCATATCAAAAATATTTGATTGTGATGGAAAAGAGTAAGATATTGTGGGTAAAGTATCAAGTCCACTGGAATCTAAGAAGAGATCGAGATATAAAGAGTAAAACGAATCAGAAATGAGAACATGAAAAAGATATCTTGAGCTATGATATTTAACAATAGTATTCTCAAGACATTACTCTTTACTTTCCTTAAAACTTTCACTTTGTTTTGGTGATAAATTCTTCAACAGAATATGTCATCTAAATTTTTCTCCTAGATGATTCAAAACTTTCATGACAAACATCTATTTTTTCCCCTGGATAACGTATGATTTGTGGATTAACGTTTAAGGTTTCTTCTTCTAATTGTAGATCTGCATCTCTAATCAGTTTCATTGGAATGTTAGAATGCTTAAGATCATTTTCATCACCTAATTTCTTCAATAACTGAATTTAAGTACTGATTAGAGCAAGAGTTAGAAGAATCTAGACATTCACCTTCAACCAACATCAAATATTCTTCCACGATGGTCGAGGACTGATTATACAATGATTCAGAGGAAAAACCAATTTGATTGTCAGTAAGAACATTTTCAATAAATTCTACCTACCTTGCTTGTTCAAAAATTTCGGATGGATTCCTTTCATCCTCCGAACAAAATTCTTCTCACAATTGAGTGGTATGATTTGCAACCATTTCATCATTCACTATTGAATGTGAATGGATGAAAGGGATGCAAGCATCATAGAGGAGATTTAGTACAAATGACATGTCATCAATATTAAATTTACAGAGAACATGAAGGATTCTTGTTGAAAAGTCTTCTGGAGATGAATTTTCATTGATTAGTAAAGTCTAAAATTCTTCACATTATTGATTGTAATCATAGTTTTCAAAAGCATCTAAAAATTCATCTACAAACTGAAACCAATCAATAAAGTGATATCCTAGAAAATACTCAAACCAATGTTTAATATGATAGTTGAAAGTAAAATCAAACAATCTGTACAAAACCTTTAAATCAGAAATATCATGCTTGATGCATTTACGCCAAAACTTGTTAATATATGGTCTTTTGCAGATACATTCCCCCCACCATCAAAGGAAATTTTGGACAAGAGAGAGACTGTATTGCTGGGAATATCAAGTATTGAGAAGTGGAAAGCATGTTCTAACACAGTAATTTGGGGAGCCATGGGAAATTAATTAAATTCAAAACAAAGACTCCTATAAGGTCAGCTTGTCAGTCTGGCCTACCTTCTAGTGCATTTCAAGATGACACAAAAGAAAAATTTATAAATCTGTAATTATGATAGGTGGAGGGGTAAAACATTTAATCATTAAAATTACCTTGGCTCTCCTTCTAGCGTCATTTGTTGATGGGCAAATTTGACATGCCATCAACTAGAAGAATAGATCCGGTACGGGGTTGCCTAAATAACCCAAGCCGTTTGGTGTAACCTCTTCTAACTATTTTAATGGCTCTGTTATACAACTAAAGTCCTAAAAATAATAAACTAAATGAAGCTAACCTAAAATCTACGATTCTAATAAATGATATATTATTGACTAATGTTGATTAAAAATAAATGTGAATATAAACAATCTATATACATGTTACAAGGTTTGCATGAAATCTTGCAAAAATGATTGTTTGATAAGGTTTCTGAATCAAATATGAACAACACTTCTTTTTGTTTTTGTTTTAAAGATATTAAAAAAATGAATACTAAATGAATACGATTGAAACAGTGACACAAAAATAGTTAAAGCTAATTAATGTAATCATTGTTTCATTCATAAACAACTCTAAATAAAAGAAACAAATGCATCTACTAACCTCTAACTGATCATTCAACTCAGTTTATCTTCTTTTGTTGTATGAGCTCCTACCTATACTATTGTTAAGGGAAACCTATAACAGAACAATACTAACACATCCAGAATACATTCAAATAAGTATTTGATATTGGAGTAAATTAATAACAACAAGAAGACAACTAATTAAAAAGCAAGTGATCTTAAGATAATCAATATTTAAGAACAAAGGAAAACTCAATTCTGAGTATCGATAGTATCCATCATTTAACACTAGAAAAAAAATCCACAATAATCAAATGATTGATTGATCACACCTAAAAAATGGAATAAGAAATTATGGACAACATATAACATTTAATAATATGAAGACACCATATGATGACAAGCTAAATCTAAAATCAACTATAATAACATTCTCATAATACAACAGTAATGGAAGAACGAAATGGAATAAGCATCACATAGGTCTAAAGCCAAAGATAAATTGTTTTCCATATTCTTTTTCAAAAACACATGCCCATACTGTAGTATTGGAAGAATTTTTGGGATAATAGACTCTTAAAGATAAAAATAAAATTAATACATAAATGATAACAATTAACCATGTATTGATAAAATAGACCAAAGATAATTTAAATCAATGCATAATGAATTACTCAAATAATATGAAGATATTATAATGAAAATAAAACCATTTTACTTATAGCACAAAAGTCATTAAGCAACTTGAAATTCCATATTCTTCTTTGAAAATACTCGTCCATTCTCCCAAAGATTCCAGCCATCCGTTACTCCATTTGAAAAGAAGAAAATTTTACAAAATAAAAAATATATAAAAGAGAAAGGATAAAAATCATCCTCTCCAATTCTTGGATCTCTCTAGCACTGAATTTTCTCATATATTTATACAATGAGTGAACAGTCTGGGCGTCACTAATAATATTCGCCACCTGAAATTTGTCTCGTACAGATACACAAATATCTCTCCAATCATGCATTTGTTTGGGAAAATATCTAAACTAAAGGTAAACGGGTCCATTGGGGAAATGGGTTTTCAACCGTTTCTTCAAATTCCTCACGGTTTGGCTGCAATGAGTCCTGCAAAATAATCTGTCTGATCTGGACGCCTTTCCAAATTTTATCTGTTGTTGCTCATAAAATTATTTGTAGCAATCAAATATTATTTTTGGATCAATCATCTTGAACGTATTGAATAATAAAATCAATACATCATCATATATGTACCAAATAACTGATAATAGAAACCCGTGAAACAAAAAGAAACGTAAATTACTAACCTAAAAATTGTGAATAAAACAAAATCTAGAACAATAAAATAAAAAATGAATTTAAACAGAATATAAGTTCTAAACAAAAATTGTTTATAAGTTCCTTTCAAATATGATCTTAAAATTCTAGAAGCTTCAAGTTTATGGAGAAGAGAAAAATATTAATTTTGGTTTTTTACAAAATCAAACAAATGAGAGATAATTTTTTTTTATTATTATTATTTTTATTTTGAAATGAGATGCAAAATGAAAAAATAATTTAATTAATTAATATCACCAAATGATTTTATGAAAATGAGAAACCAACCAAGATATTATTTGATGAAGTATTGAACACATTATTCAAAATAGTCAAACTTTCTAATGAGCAAAAGAAAGAACACATAATCATAATTTAAACGAAAGTAAACAGTTGATAAAAATTAACGTTTTTGTTTAAATTTAGATTTCTATGCTTGTTTATAAATTTTGACATATACTCTTGTAATGAATTTCTCATACTATAGTGAATGTCTTAAGTTTGTCTCAAAGCAAGCCAAGGTATGGAACAATTTGAAAATGTTGATTCTGTAGCTCATCATAATTATCAAGATTCTAATGGGGGCCCTTTAAATTTTGTAAACATTTAGGGGGAGTTGTTGGGGCCCAATAAATGGCAACTTACTGGGTGAAGCAGTTATCTCTAATCTGGTAAGATTTCATCTCAGGAAGAAAACAATAAGACTGATAAAAGGATTTAATCTCCCTGAAATAAATTCACTCTAAGACCATATAGTGTTAGGATAAGTTCAATTTTATAACCAGACAATATAATTGTCTTTGCAGGGGATTATAACCTGAAATAATGTCTTAATAAAAGAGTCATGATGTTTATAAAATAACTTCAATACCGTTGACAGAGCCACTGCTTCTAGTAGGTGTCCATAGCCTCAACAGGGATGTCATTTAACCCACTCAAATTCTTTAATCCCATACAATAGTTGTATCCACATGATGTATACTTCCATAAAAGTTAATTTAAAAACATATACATGCTACCTCTCGACCCGACGTTGCTTTGTTGCCAGAAGGCCTGTTCAATAACCCGACGAAGTTGTCTTGGTATCATGTGTGCATTTACCCGCTGCCAGTGATCCTGTTTAGTACCCCGATGGGTTTCACATACTACCCACACATAAGTTCTTTCAACCCTCTTATTCCACTTTTAAATAATAATACAATTATAGATTTCTTGATGACAAAGAGAGTGGGGTGATACTGGAGGTTAATTGGAATACAGATGAATAGTTGATCATGTTATTTATTTTCTTTCAAAACTTGAAGTTTTATCATGGTTTAGAGATTTGAGATTTCCTTTAAGAAATCATCTAGAGAATGGGGAAGCACTTAAAACCGATTCCTTAAGAATATGGATGGCATAAAAAGTTTAAAGATTATTGTAATTTTCAAATATTTAATCCATATCTTCAGTGTAATACTTTGGCAAAGACAATTTGAGGACAAAATGAAAGTGACAATTGGCTTAAAAATCAATTGTCTAAGCTATATCTTAATATTAGGACCTCTTTTAAATATTTCAATTTGCTTGAAAAAAAAAGTCTTAAAATAAATGCTTCCTTCGAGAACAGCTTTTTGATCATAAATATATTGATTCAAAAAGAAAGATAAGAAGAAAACTCATTCAAAGAAATCAAAGAAAACAAAAAACACACAACAAACCAGATCAAATTTTCTTAATGGGATTCAAAATTAGAAGTACAGAAAATCAAAACAACAAAAGAAAACTTTTCAGGAAACGATTTTGGCCAAAAAAAAATGAGCTTTTGGATCCACTAGCATCTCACTATAAAATAAAGGAAGAACTAAATCATATAAAATATCATGTGCAAGCAAGTTATTTTCTTAATATAGTGATGAATGAGATGCTACTTTGACCAAGAGTTATTATGAAAAATAAAAGAGACTAAAAGAAAATAGAAAAATCCTTACTAAGATGAGTGCAGTCCTACTCGTGGCACCTTGGGTTAGGGTTGAATTGATAGTTCAAATTTACTTATCTCTTTACTTTCCATTTAATTTTTTTATGATGATACTATGTTTTTGAAAAGAAATATTCAACGAAAAGTAGAGAGAAAAAGATTTAAAGTGGACTTCCCTGACAACATTCATATTATGGTTCTCTTGGTGTGCCCACTTGTGTTCATAACTACATTATTACAAAGAGAAACACTAAGAAATAAAACTTAAAGGAAAAAAACTCCTAAACCTGCTCTAAACTATTAAACAAATAAAAAATACTAAGTGAATTCATGCTTCGAATGTAGCCATCGGAGTAACCCCAATCCTACAAGGCATAGAAAATCGAAAATCAGAATAAAACAATGTAGTATTTGCAGATTCAAAAGAAATATGTCATGCTTACCTCTTATATATTCTTTTAAAAATAAAACAAACATGACCTTACCATTCTTTTCAAACTTCTTGATGTATGAATCCTCCAACCATTCTACAATTTGGTCGTGATATGAGTCATAATGGAATATAAGAGTGTAAGTAAGTTTGGAAAACTTATCAATATTACGGGGACCTGACATAACCATTATCCAACGCCGAAGTGCCCCATCCTCCTAAAAATTCTCCAAGTGTTCATCAATTTATTCACATGGAGGATCTAAAAAAATCATGTAATTCTTACTTCCTAGATATTCAGGTAGAAAGAAATTAAGCACAACTTTTTCCTTATTATGAGGATTTTTTAGATACAAATTTTCAAGTCGTTCTAATATCCTGTCATAAAAATTAGAATGAAAACTATGACTTTCATGAAATGGATATATCAATGGGGAACACATCATAAGAGGATTCATGAGATCAATTAGATAATTGGTTTGAACGCTTCCTTTGATGATATTGATCGTTTCAAAATGTGAAGCATAAACATTAAAATGCAAACTAATCAAAGAACGAATATGCAATATAGAATATTTGATTTCCATAAGAATAAGTGCATTGTCTTTTTCAACAATAAATCATGTGAAATCATCTTGCAAGATGTCAGTTTTCCATTCTAATGATGAAAGTGAAAGACCATCAAATCCAACTTCATAAATGTTATGTTTGGAATTAATTTCACCAAATTTTGGCATATCAAAAAGATTTGATTGTGATGGCAAAGAGTAAGGTATTGTGGGTAAAGTGTAACATCCCGCTTTGGCGCATTGAGCGAACTTATTCTTTGAGGACACTTGCTCGTAAGTGATCCGGATTATTATGCTATTTAAACTTTTGATTTTGATTATGAGGCGTTATGGGTTGATGACATGTTGTTTTACTACATTGACATAGACAGATGTTATTGACTTGGTCTTACTGAGTGTGCAGAATTTTGGACCTCGAGGATGCCGAGGCATTGATGGAACCCCTTGGACTCCAGATCGAGTCAGGGAGTGTACCATTGGGGTTTGATTGTATTACTGTGATATTAGTGCATCTGATTACATGACATGATATGGATATATTCTGACATGATTTGTTGATGATGTAGGCTGACAATAGCTTGTCGACCAGACTCACATATGGAGTAAAGGGGTCACGCATGACTACCAGAGATGTTGAGGGAGAGGTGTGGACAACAGCCCTACAATAGCCTAATAGCACTCTCGTCGTGGCTCGAACTGTAGGTTAACATTTACCTAGTTCGAGAGGACCCACGATGCTGTGATGGAAGACTGTGACAGTCACTCACGATGATTCTAAGGGGAATGCAATAAGGCAAGGGCCTCTTTTATTAGAGGCCCTTAGTCTCCCACAAGTTCACCTGGTGGAGTATTGACTCCAGGGGTTTTTGATGTCTACCAAGTCATTCAAGAGGCGAGTGACACCCTTGGAGAACATAGTGCGTCCTGAAGGGCACGTCGTGCAAGGGAAACAGATTAGGGAGAATGGCACCCTTGGAGCACCTAGTGCATCCTGAAGGGCACGTCATGGTGTTGATAATAGATGAATGAAACTAGACAGCCTAAGGATGATCATTGTGATAAGAATTTAAAAAAAAAACATATTCCCTAATAAAATGTCGCCCATCACGAAAATTTAAGGTTTAAGTTTAAACTATGCTAGTGGTAAAATTTTATCTCTCTAATAATAATAATAATAATAACCACATAAATAATAATTATGAACTTCGTTAAATCTTGTAACACGAAGGGAGTAAGAGATTAATTGTTTCATAAAAAAAAAAAACTGCTGGATTAAAATTTAAAAATGGAATTAATCGTTTTATTATTTTATGATAATTTGAAATATATTAATTTAATGAGAAAAGGGAAAAAGGAGGTTAATTTCCACACCTACCTTTTTGAGTTCTAACAAAAAAGGGAAAGAGGGAAAAATCTAAAAATTTAGGAAACTAGGAAAAGAGGTAAACATAAAAAGGAAAAAAGAGGAACATAAGGGAAAAAGAGGAAAGTCAAACTTAGAAAAGTATCAACCATTTAAGAGCTTTCTAATTTAAACTGAACTAGCAATTTAATAATAGGGAAAGCCATTAAAACCTGTAAGAGAATTTGGGGACACCTAGGAGTAATTCTAGGAGTAAATCTAGGTGGGTGAGGGAAATAAAGATAATTAATTAATTAAAGAAATTAATTTATGGAGGAATGTAGGGGATGGGGGACACTTTTACGGAGAAGAATTTTTAGGAATTTATTTTTAAAACTTTAATTAAATGAGATTTTAGGAAAGAAAGGAAGTTTGAAACTCTATATAATGAAGGAAGGAGAAGGATGAAGGATCATCTTTTGTTTGCGTAATGTTACGCTGCAGAAATATCTACTTGACGTATTTAACTTGTGGGAGTTGGGATACCCAGCTTGGTGAGGAGTTCTAGCTCGGCCTTGCGAGGCAAGCTGGGAGCTAGTCAAAATCTCTGGATAGTGTGTGCATGTCCCCTTTGCAGATCGAGGGGCTAAGGGGTAAGAAGAGTACCCCTAGAATTGGTTGGGAGGTATCGGTGAAGTCTCGTCAATCATCAAGCGGAAGTTGCACGGAGAGTGCGGGACGTCATTCAGAGTGGGCGATCAGGCAATAATACACTCTCTTCATTTGTGTATGATAGGTTGTATTAGGACTTATGATTTTATCTGTGTATTTAATTTAGAAGTAAATTGATTTATTTTTAAAATTTGATGACTGAAAATTTTCTTAGCCTAGCTTGATGATTGTTGACTCCTGTGGCCTTCGTTTTCCTGCATGTGTTGACAACCTTGCTGTGTTGATTGTGACCTTCGTGGTTGTCTAGCCTTCATCCCTAGCTCACCAGTCCTCACCTGAGCAGTCGGCAAGGATCTTGATATACGGTCGTCGCCTTAGCATTAAAAGACCTATGGATCTCAACACCCTGCTTTTCTATGTGAGGATGATGGGCGAAGGATGTTCCTGTCAGCCATCTACCTCTATTGATTGCTATTGGTTGATCTCAAATATTGCACCTTCATGTGAATGATGAATTATGTGTTGAATGTTTAATCCTTGTCGCGATTGGCGTACCTTCTATCCCTGCGATTAATTTTTTCTGGTTGTGATTTTATGTCGCCTTCATTCTTCACCTTCCCTTCTAATGACCTTGGAATGTTAGCGAAATTACCCTTGATGGCAGTGAATTTGCACCTTGCATGACTGCGTTTTTAAAATGGAAAATCCCTTCTTTTTAAATGCATTATTAGCGCCCTTTATAATTGCGATTTTGTTTTATGTGAATGGCTGTGCTTTATGAGTTTGTGTTCCTTTTATATTCACATTGTGACCATATGACAGGGCTTTATGACTGGTGACTGCATACTTAACCAAGGCAGCGTGTTTATCTAGTGTCTGCGTTTTTACTGTGTAGACGATTTCCATTTTATTTACTGAGGTTTTCTTTTCACATGCGTGGGGAGGATGGTCGAGAGTTATTACCTTGCTTAGGCTATGATTCTACAAATTTTTCTTACTGCAATTTAATCTATTTGGACCAGCGATACCCTTTTACCATGGCAGGGAGTTCCTTTTTTGGGTTAGTAGTCAGCGCCTGAGTTTTACATGGAAATTATTTCCTGAGATAATTTATTCCCTCTATTTATTCTAGTGAAATTACTCCAGTGATTTCACCTGCGAATCTCCTGGTTAATACCTGTGTTGTGAAGGATAGTGAATCCCCTTTCTATGGCTGCATTCTTAACGGTTATATGACAAGAATTTAGTAAATGGTTGTGTTTTTATTTTCCCTCTTTTGTTGGACTGTTATTTTACCCTTGACTGCAAACTAAATAAATTTAGATAGAGACACCATACATTTAGTTGGTTAGATATGTCTTGTGGATAAAAATTTAGTGTTGTTGAAGTCTGCTTTCGGTTTTTAATTGTTGGGCGTTGCCATCTTTAAAGACTGAAATCGTGCCTGGTTAGTAACTGACAATTCGCCCAAAACTTATGAAGTTTGATCTCGTTTTTAATTGTTGGGCATTGCCATCATTATGATTGAAATCATTGCCTGGTGTATAACTGGCAATTGCCAACTTTTAAGTCTTCTTCATTTTCTTTTTGTTGGGCGACCTGCCACTTATCACTGCGTCTTCATGTCTCTTCCCAGCCTTGTCTTGACTACCCTTCCCTTTGTCGGTAATGTAAGGTATAGCTTGAAGGTATATGGCATTAAAACACATTAACGAATATGGCAGTAAACTCATTGAATGCATAGGGCAGTAAATCTCATTGAATGGGTATGGCATCAAATGCATTGATTGTCTCTGATTGGCATTTAATCTTAAACCGCAAGATAGCAGTAAACTTGCATTGAATAGAGTAGAAATGGTTTTTTGGTTATAACCACATAACAACATTAAATTTTGCATGGAATGGTACTCATTTATGGACAACAACCCCTTGTATAATTTAGACAACAATTGCAATTAATTGCCAGCATGTTTTTATATGTGATGGACTTGCATGATGTAAGTAATACTACGGAAGGGTGTTACATTAATAATGACATGCATATCAATATAATTAATATCATTATGTACTTTTAAGTGGTTAAATTAGGATGTAATTCTTTAGTAATATAGACTTGTATTCAATGAGCAATTCATACTTGTATTTAACTTACACCTTGGCCTTGTGTTTTGCCTTACCTCCAACTTCGACTAGTAACTAAATTATAAGTTAGACTTGGATTAAACCGTAGTTTAGTCTTATAATTATTGAGATGTGTATCAAAATGTATGCTCGACTTGTTTTAATATTAATGTGAATTGTAATTATGGACTTAAGTGACTAGATAAATTGATTTGCACTTAAGGTTAAAATTTTAGGGTACATGGATGACCAGATGGTAATGTAGACCCGCTCAATTTAAGTTGCATTTAATGATTTTACAATTGTTGACTAGTTGTGATTTAGACTGGTTAACTGATCTGTTAATAACACCCTTTTTTTTTAAATCGTAGATATTGACCTTTCATCCTTGATTAATGGTTGGTTGTTGACGAAGTCATTTTTAGCTTGCATTTCCCGTTGAGGGTGTGGTTGTTTATTATAATTATTGTTTGTACTTGGTTTTGTAAACATTTAATGTGTTTGGTCTGCTTTTGTCGGGAGGGATGTAGACACCTCCTTTTTCCTCAGAACAGTCGCCAGCCTTGAGACCTTAAATGGTCAAAATCGATGGGAACCTAGGCTTGAGCATTGCTTATGTTTCCTGGAGGTCCTAACCATTGCAGGGTAGGACGGGTGGGTAGTCATTATTATTCTTCGTCGGTTGAGTTTCAGACATTTCTTCTATATGATTGATGTGGTTTTAAGTTATGTCATTATGTTGTTGTTGCATGAGTTGCAAGCGTTTTGTTCGTCGTCATGTTGCGTTTTTTAGTATAAGGTCATTATTACCTTCCTACACACAAAAAAAATAAAAATTTAAGGGTGATTTTACTAGTTATACATTGTAGGAGTCGTACCAGATGGGGATTTTACATGTGGTATCAAAGCGGGTTCAACCCGCGACTTGGGATCACTAGGAATTTCGTTGATATGATTTTATTATAATATTACTAATTGAGTTGATTTGTATTCGTGCAGGTAATCATGGTTAGAGGATGCTATAGAGGCAGATGATGGGGTGTTAGGGGAGGAGGCACGACGCCTATAGTAGCATCCATGCCTGAGGGATCTAACCCCTAGGGAGACGAGTAGGTTGTCGGATAGGAGAATATAGAATTTGGTGATGTGGTCGGAATGATGAGATCTTTTCAGTGCATGTCTGAGGCATTGATCAACTGTTTGGACAGAGATGAGGCTAGGGTGCCGACACTCACTAAGGTTCCACCGTGTGCTCTGGTCGGTACTAGTAGAATTCACCGTGAACTCGAGAAGGTCAAATTTCCCAAGTTCTTTGGTGCCCCGGATGGCACAGTCATCGAGGCATGGGTGGAGAACATGGAAATGTTCTTCGCACTTCGCGATTATACCTCCAACATGAAGGTCCGCATGGCAGTATTTCAACTAAAGGGGAGCGCTCTTATATGGTGGAAGACGCTCCTACCACAGCTAAATGTGGCCATCAAAGACATGTCATGGGAACTATTCGAGGAACAATTATGAGAGAGGTAACTTTCAGAGGAATTCATTGAGCGTCAACTCAATGAGTTCAACGCCTTATGACAGGGAAGCCATACGATGCCTGGGTACGAGGCTCATTTTATGGAGCTGCTGCGGTATGCTCCGCACCTTAACACTGAGAAACTTAAGGTCAATAGGTTCGTGTTCGGCCTTAACAACAACATACGTGCAAAGGTCGGGATTTTGATTCCTCAAACATTGGATGATGTCATCCAGAAGGACCTCATAGTAGAGGAGGATCTTATTAGTGGGGGTCAGACCAGGACTCCAGCGAGACCAGCAAGGCAGGTGTCATCTAGAGCACAGCAGCATCAGACACCAGCCAGACATATGCCAGGATATCATGGCTTCCAGAGGGGATCCACTTTCACTACACCTCAATGACTGATGCCTCAGCAATTACCACCTTATCGGGGACCATAGCATCAGTAGCAGCGTCGACCAAAGCAGCAACAATTTAGGCCTGTTCAGCAGAACAAACCAGGATTCCAGGTCGGTGGGCTGTCATCTTCTACTTCAAATACTAGGACCACTGGGCCGAAGAAGGGGTGTTGGACATGTGGGGAGCCACACTACTAGCACAACTACCCTATGGAGAGGACTAGAGTGTCCGGATCAGTTGGACCCACTACTGTGGGAGATATGGATAAGGCCCATCAGATTCATGCAATGAGGAATAACCACTAGGCAGAGCATCAGTCGACTGTGCTCGAGACGACAAGTATCATTGTTGACCAGACCCTTAGTATTTTGATATATCTCGGTGCTACCGAGAGTTTCATTTCTGGTGCAGCACTAAAAAGGGTTAAGGTAAAGGAAGCCAAATAGGATGAGTTTAGCTTTGTAGAGATGGCCTTGGGAGCCAAACAAAAGGTTGGAGGAAAGGTTACAGGCCATATCCTCAACCTAGGAGATTTTGTCACCAAGGCCGACCTGTACGTCATGATATTAGGATCTTATGATGTCGTGATTGGTATGGATTGGATCAAATCGCAGGAGGCGATACTCAACTGTAAGACGAAATGATTGAGCTTGGTCGATGACGAGGGACAGATACATGTGATTGTAGGATAGAACCAGGGAGTTTCTCTGAGGTTCATCTCTTCCTTATAGCTACAAAAGAGCATGAGAAAGAGGTGCAAGATTTATGTGATCCTTGCGTTAAATGAGAAGGGATTAGCGGAAGGTTTAGAACACCTTTTGGTGGTGAGGGAGTTTGCGGACGTATTTTCGGAGGAGTTACCTAGGATGTCGTCGAAGAGGAAATTGAGTTTACCATAGACCTAAAAAGGGGGACTGAACCGATAGCAAGACCACCTTATCAGATGTTGACCCTAGAGTTACAAGAGTTGAAAATGAAACTGAAGAAGTTGTTGGACCTAGGACTGATACGTCTGAGCGTGTCACCGCGGGGTGTGCCTATTATTTTCATATGAAAGAAGGATGGGTCATGGAGGATCTGCATTAACTACCGTCAATTGAACAAGGCCACGATCAAGAATCAATATACGTTGTCGAGGATTGATGATCTGTTCGATCAAATGAAGGGTGCAATGGTGTTCTCCAAGATCAATTTGCAATCAAGGTCTCACAAGTTACAGATCAAGGAGGATGACATCCCTAAGAACGCCTTTAAGATGAGGTTTGGGAATTATGAGTTTATTGTTTTACCATTTGGACTGACAAACGCCCCAAAGGTATTTATTAGTTTGATGAATGGGGTGTTCTACGAGTACTTGGACAAGTTCGTCCAAGTATTCCTTGATGATATTTTGATCTACTTGCGGACGATAGACGAGCATGACGAGCACTTGTGCTTGCTACTACAGTGTCTGTGAGAGCACAAATTGTATGGGAAGTTGTCCAAATTCTCTTCTTATCAATCGAAGATTCACTACTTAGGGCATGTCATCTCCGGCGAAGGCATCGTCATGGATCCAACAAAGGTCGAGGATATTATGGAATGGCCTACACCGATGAATGTCCTGAAAGTGCGTAGCTTCATCGGTTTAGAAGGATACTATCGATGGTTCGTTGAGGGATTTTCAAAGATAGAAAATTTGATCACAGAGTTACAGAAGAAGAACAAGAAGGTTTTTTGGACCGAGAAATGCATGGAAGCATTTCAAAGTCTCAAGGAATTGTTGAAAACAACACCGATACTAAAGGTCCCTGACATGGATGTAGACTTCTTGGTATGCACTGACGCATCCAAGGAAGGATTAGGTGGGGTCTTGATGCAAGACGGATGAGTGATCTCTTACATTTCCAGGAAACTTAGAAGAGATGAGGAGAACTATGTGATGCACGATTTGGAGTTGTTATCCATCATTTATGCGTTGAAGGTTTGGAGACACTACCTTGTTGGATGAAAATTTGAACTAAAGACTGACCATTGTGGACTACAACACATCTTTACTCAAGGCGACCTGAACGCACGACAATGACGTTGGTCAAAATTGCATAGTGAGTACAACTTTGAGATTACTTACATAAAAGGAACAATGAACTGAGCAGCAGAAGCATTGAGTCGGAGACTGCGCATCTTTTCGATGCTTCCTCTTCAGATGAATCTATGTGAAAAGATTCTAACGTCTTAGCGTGATGATGACTGTTACAAAGAGGTCAAGGGTTTTATCGGATGAAACACAATGATGGTACCACGATTTGAAGGATTTTCGTTTGATGGCAATGGTTTACTGAGGTTTAAAAATCATATCTACATATCGTCGAATGACGAGTTGAGGATGTTGATCCTGAGCGAGGCTCATAGAGCAATTTACATGGCTCACCTGAGAGTCATGAAGATGAGGGCAGACCTTAAACCCTTATTCTTTTGGAAGGGAATGAAGGTAGACATAGTCAACTATGTGGCCAGATGTTTAGAATCTCAGCAGGTAAAGGTTGAACATAGACAACCAACAGGATTACTACAATCACACACTATTCCAGAATCAAAATGGGAGGTTATTTCGATGGATTTTATTATTGGATTTCCACTGACCGCAAGGAGACATGACTCGATTTTCATATAGACACTCTGATGAAGAGTGCTCACTTTATTCCTGTGCGTACGATGTATCAAGCACCTGATATAGTTAGAATTTTCATCAGTGAGATTGTGAGGCTACAGGGCATGCCTAAGAGGATTATATCCGATCAAGGATCGATGTTTACTAAATGATTTTGGACAAGTTTCCAAGAGGCCTTGGGAACCCAACTTAACTTTAGTACTGCATATCACCCAGAGACTGACAGGTAGACCGAACAAATGAACCAAGCCTTGGAGGACATGTTTCACATGTACGTGATGGACCAAAAAAAGCGTTGGGAATATTTCTTGACACTAGTGGAGTTCACTTACAACAACAGTTACCAGAGCACCATTAAGATGGTGCCTTTCAAGTTTCTTTATAGGCGACCATGTCATATGCCTTTGAGTTGGGATCGGCTTGAGGATAGGGTCATGGTGGGACTAGAAGTGATCCAATAAATGGAAGAGAAAATGAAAACAATAAGACAAAGGATTAAAGAAGCGCAGGATTGACAGAAGAATTATGTCGATGCACATCGTGTCAACCGTAGTTACGAGTTCGGCGATCGAGTCTTCTTGTGGGTTAAACTGCATAAGAGTTTAATCAATTTTGGGAAAGGAGCTAAACTCTCTCCTACGTTCATGGGACCTTTCGTGATTGTGGAGAGAAATGGGCCCATGGCCTATTAACTAGCGTTGCATGATTCTTTGAGGCGTATGCACGATGTTTTTCATGTATCTGTTTTGAGACATTATATTGGTGATCCTACACATGTTATTGACATGAGTTCCTTGTAGGTATCGGACGAGGGGATGGGCACTGCTGATTCGATCTGCATCTTGGATCATCGCGTTCGACAGCTATGACGTCGAACGATAGATCAGGTCAAGGTCCAGTGGGACAATTATAGTCTGCACTCGACGACCTGGGAGGATGCATATGATATGCGCCAACAATTTCCATTTTTGTTTCATATATAGACATATGGTACTGTGATACACTTTATTTCGGCATATACACTGTGAAACTTCAGGACAAAGTTTAAACCAATAGGGGGTGTATGTAAAATCTCGCTCCGGCACACTAAGCAAACTTATTCTTTGAGGACACTTACTTGCAAGTGATCTATATTATTATTCTATTTAAACTTTTTATTTTGATTATGAGGCATTATGGGTTGATGACATGCTGTCTAACTACATTGACATAAACAGGTGCTATTAACTCGGTTTTATTGAGTGTGCAGGATTTTGGACCTCAAGGATGCTGAGGCATTGATGGAACCCCTTGGACTCTGCATCGAGTCAGGGAGTGTACCATTGGGGTTTGATTGTATTACTATGATTTTAGTGCATTTGATTAGATGACATGATATGGATATATCCTAACATGATTTGTCGATGATGCAGGTTGACGATAGCTTGCCGACCAAACTCACATATGGAGTAAAGGGGTCACGCACGACTACTAGAGATGTTGAGGGAGAGGTGTGGACAACAACTCTTACATAGCCTACTAGCACTCTTTTCGTGGCTCGAACTGTAGGTTAATGTTTACCTAGTTCGAGAGGAACCACGATGTCGTGAGGGAAGACTGCGACAGTCGCTCACGATGATTCTAAGGGGTGCACAATAAGGCGGGGGCCTTATTCCTTAGAGGCCCTTAGTCTCCCACATGTTCACCTGGCGGAGTATTGACTCCATGGGTTTTTTATGACTACCAAGTCAGTCAAGAGGCAAGTGGCACCCTTGGAGCATGTAGTGCATCCTGAAGGGCACGTCGCGCAAGGGAAATAGATTAGGGCGAGTAGCACTCGTGGAGTACCTAGTGCGTCCTAAAGGGAACGTCACGGTGTTGATGATAGATGAATGAACCTAGACAACCTTAGGATGATCAATGAGATAAGAATTTAAAAAAAAAAAAATCCCTAATAAAATGTCTCCCATCACGAAAATTTAAGGTTTAAGTCTAAACTATGTTAGTGGTAAAATTTTCTCTCTAAAAAAAAAAATTAATAATAATAAAAATAAAAACCAAATAAATAATAATTATGACCTTCTTTAAATCTTGTAACATGAAGGGAGTAAGAAATTAATTGTTTCTTAAAAAAAAAAATCTGTTGGATTAAAATTTAAAAAGGGAATCCATCGTTTTATTATTTTATGATAATTTAAAATATATTAATTTAATGAGAAAAGGGAAAAAGGGGGTTAATTTCCACACCTGACTTTTTGAGTTCTAACAAAAAGGGGAAAGAGGGAAAAATCTAAAAATTTAGGAAACTAGGAAAAGAGGTAAACATAAAAACGGAAAAAGGGGAACATAAGAGAAAAAGCGGAAAGTCAAACTTAGAAAAGTATCTACCATTTAAGAGCTTTCTAATTTAAACTGAACTAGCAATTTAATAATAGGGAAAGCCATTAAAACCTATAAGAGAATTTGGGGACAACTAGGAGTAATTCTAGGAGTAACTCTAGGTGGGTGAGGGAAATAAAAATAATTAATTAATTAAAGAAATTAATTTATGAAGGAATGTAGGGGATGGGGAACACTTGTACAAAGAGAATTTTTTAGGAATTTATTTAACTAATGTTACGCATAATGTTATGCTGTAGAAATATCTACTTGACAGATTTAACTGGTGGGAGTTGGGATACCCAGCTTAGTGAGGAGTGCTAACTCGACCTTGCGAAGTGAGCTGGGAGCTAGTCGAAATCTCTGGATAGTGTGTCTGTGGCCCCTTTGCGGCTCAGGGGGCTAAGGGAGAAAAAGAGTACCCCTAGCATTGGCTAGGAGGCACCGGTGAAGTCTCATCAGTCGTCAAGTGGAAGTTGCACGGAGAGCACGGGACGTCATTCAAAGTGGGTGATCAGGCAATGGTATGCTCTCTTCATTTGTGTATGATATATTGTATTAGGACTTATGCTATTATCTATGTATTTAATGGAGAAGTAAACTGATTTATTTTTAAAATTTGATGACTGAAACTTTTCTTAGCCTAGCTCGATGATTGTTGGCTCCCATGGCCTTCTTTTTCCCACATATCTTGACCACCTTGTTGTGTTGATTGTGACCTTCATGGTTGTCTAGCCTTCATCCCTAGCTCACCAGTCCTCGCTTGAGCAGTCGGCCGGGAGCCTAATCTACAGTCGTCGCCTTAGCATTAAAAGACATATGGATCTCAATGCCCTACTTTTCTATGTGAGGATGATGGGCGAAGGATGTTCCTGTCATCCACCTACCTCTATTGATTTTTATTGGTTGATCTCAAATCTTGCGCCTTCATGTGAATGATGAACTATATGTCGAATGTTTAATCCTTGTCGCGATTGGCGTACCTTCTATCCCTGCGATTAATTTTTTTTCGCTGTGATTTTATGTCGACTTCGTTCTTCTCCTGCCCTTCTAATGACCTTGGAATGATAACGAATTTACCCTTGATGGCAGCGAATTCACACCTAGAATGACTGGGTTTTTAAAATGGCAAATCCCTTTTTTTTTAATGCATTATTACCGCCCTTTATAATTGAAATTTTGTTTTATGTGAATGGTTGTGCTTTATGAGTTCGTGTTCCTTTTATATTCGCATTGTGACCGTATGGCAGGGCTTTATGACTAGTGACTGCATACTTAACTAAGGCAACATGTTTATCTAGTGTGTGCGTTTTTACTGTGTAGACGATTTCCCTTTTATTTACTAAGGTTTTCTTTTCACATGCACGAGGAGGATTGTCGAGAGTTATTACCTTGCTTAGGCAGTGATTCTACAAATTTTTCTTACTGCAACTTAATCTATTTGGACCAGCGATACCCTTTTACTGTGGCAACGAGTTCCTTTTTTGGGGTTAATAGTCAGTGCCTGAGTTTTACACAACAATTATTTCTTGATATAATGTATTCCCTCGATTTATTCTAGTGAAATTACTCCAGCGATTTCACCTGTGAATCTCCTGGTTAATACCTGTGTTGTGAAGGATAGTGAATCCCCTTTCTATGGCTACATTATTAATGGTTATATGACACAATTTAGTAAATGGATACAATTTTTCTTTTCCCACTTTTGTTGGACTTTGATTTTACCCTTGACTGCAAACTAAATAAATTTAGATAGTAACACCATACATTTAGTTGGTCAGATATGTCTTGTGGATAAAAATTTAGTGTTGTTGAAGTTTGCTTTCAGTTTTTAATTGCTAGGCATTGCCATCTTTAAAGACTGAAATCGTGCCTAGTGGGTAACTAGTAATTCACCCAAAAATTATGAAGTCTGCTCTCGATTTTAATTGTTGGCCATTGCCATCATTATGATCGAAATTGTTGCCTGGTGTATAACTGGAAATTGCCAACTTTTAAGTCTACTTCATTTTCTTTTTGCTGGGCAACTTGCCACTTATCACTGCATCTTCATGTCTCTTCCCAGTTGTCTTGACCACCCTAGCCTCTGTCGGTAATGTAAGGTATAGCTTGAAGGTATATGGCATTAAAACGCATTAATGAATATGGCAGTAAACTCATTGAATGCATAGGGAAGTAAATCTCATTGAATGGGTATGGCATAAAATGCATTGATTGTCTCTGATTGGCATTTAATCTTAAACTGCAAGATAGCAGTAAACTTGCATTGAATAGAGTAGAAATGGGTTTTTGGTTATAACCACAGAACAACATTAAATTTTACATGGAATGGTACTCGTTTATGGACAACATCCCCTTGTATAATTTAGACAACAATTGCAATTAATCACCAATAGATTTTTATATGTGATGGACTTGCATGATGTAAGTAATACTACGGAGGGGTGTTACATTAATAATGACATACATATCAATATAGTTAATATCATTATGCACTTTTAAGTGGTTAAATTAGGATGTAATTCTTTAGTAATATAGACTTGTATTCAGTGCGCAATTTAGACTTGTATTTAACTTACACCTTGGCCTTGTGTTCTACCTTGCGTCCAAAGACTTGTATTAAACCGTAGTTTAGTCTTATAATTATTGAGATGTGTATTGAATTTGTATGCTAGACTTGTTTTAATATTAATGTGGATTGTAATTATGGACTTAAGTGACTAGATAAATTGATTTTCACTTAAAGTTAAAATTTTAGGGTACATGGATGACCAGATGGTAATGTAGACCCTCTCAATTTAAGTTTCATTAATGATTGTACAATTTTTGGCTAGTTGTGATTTAGACTAGTTAATTGATCTGTTATTAACACCCTTTTTTTTTTTAATCATAGATATTGACCTTTCAGCCTTGATTAATGGCTGGTTGTTGATGAAGTCGTTTTTAGATTACGCTTCCCATTGAGGGTGTGGTTGTTCATTATAATTATTGTTTGTACTTGATTTTGTAAACATTTAATGTGCTTGGTCTGCTTGTGTCGGGAGGATGTAGACACCTCCTTGTTCCTTAGAACAGTCACCATCCTTGAGACCTTAAATGGTCAAAATCGATGGGAACCTGGGCTTGAGCATTGCTTATGTGTCCTGGAGGTCCTAACCATTGCAGGGTAGGATGGGTGGGTAGTCATTCTTATTCTTCCTTTGTTGAGTGTCAGACATTACTTCCAAATGCTTGATGTTCTTTTATGTTAGGTCGTTATGTTTTTTTTGCATGAGTTGTAGGCGTTGTGTTTGTCGTCGTGTTGCGTTGTTGAGTATAAGGTCATTATTACCTTCCTACACACACAAAAAAAAAAAAAAATTAAGCGTTCTTTTACCAGTTGTACATCATAGGAGTCATACTAGATGGGGATGTTACATAAAGTATCAAGTCCACCAGAATCTAGGAAGAGATCATGATATAAAGAGTAAAAGGAATCAGAAATGAGCACATGAAAATAATATCTTGATCTATGATATTTAACAATGGTATGCTCAAGTCATTCCTCTTTACTTTCCTTAAAACATTCACTCTGTTTTGGTGATAAATTCTTCAACATAATATGATCATCTAAATTTGTCTCATGTATCACAGATAATTCAAAACTTTCATGACAAACATCTAATTTTTCCCGTGGATAAGGTATGATTTGTGGATAAAGGTTTAAGGTTTCTTCTTCCAATTGCATATCTTCATCTCTAATCAGTTTCATTGGAATGTTAGAATGCTTAAGATCATTTTCATCACCTAAGTGTTCTTCAATAAATTAGAGCAAGAGTTAGAAGAATATGGACATTCACCTTGACCCAACATCAAATCTTCTTCCACAAAGGTTGATGACTGATTATACAATGATTTAGAGGAAAAACCAATTTGATTGTTAGTAAGAACATTTTCAATAAATTCAACCTCCCTTGCTTGTTAAAAAATTTCGAATGGATTCCTTTCATCCACTGAACAAAATTCTTCTCGCAATTGAGTGGTAGGATTTGCAACTGATTCATCATTCGCTATTGAATGTGACTATATGAAAGGGATGCAAGCATCATAGAGGAGATTTAGTAAAAATGACATGTCATCAAGATTACATTTACTGAGAACATGATGGATTCTTGTTGAAAAGTCTTCTGGAGATGAATTTCCATTGATTAGTAAAACCTAAAATTCTTCACATAATTGATTGTAATCACAGTTTTCAAAAGAATCTAAAAATTCATCTACGAACTGAAGCCAATCAATAATGTAATATGCTGGAAAAGACTCAAACCAATGTTTAATCCGACCCCCAAAAGTAAAATCAAACAATCTGCAAAAAACCTATTAATCAGAAATATCATGCTTGATGCATTTACACCAAAACTTGTTAATATGGTCTTTTGCAGATACATTCCCCCCACCATCAAAGGTGAGTTTGGACAAGAGAGAGATTGTCTTGTTGGTAATATCAGGTAATGAGAAGTGGAAAGCATGTTCCAACATAGTAATTTGCGGAGCCATGGGAAATTAATTAAATACAAAACAAAGACTCCTATAAGGTCAACTTGTCAGTCTGGCCTACCTTCTAGTGCATTTCAAGATGACACCAAAAAATAATTTATAAATCTAGAATTATGACAGGCTGAGGGGTAAAACATTTAATCATTAAAATTACCTTGGGCCTCCTTCTAGATCCATTTGTTGACGAACAAATTTGACATGTCGTCAACTAGAAGAATAGATCCAGTCTAGGGTTGTTGTTTGCACTCTTTTCGTCTTTTGATGAGCAAAAAGTGAGTGCTTACATGCCTAGTTGGGCTCTACTAGTCATGACAGCTGTATGGTAAAAGGTTAGAAAGAAAACAACAAAGCTACTAACAAGAACTAAACAAAAACTAAATAAAACTATGAGCATAGGAACAAAAATAAAAACAAATGACAATGGACCAATATCACCAATGTATTAGCTGGTCTGATAGA
>ML777133.1:308142-334602 GCA_009831015.1 Picea engelmannii | reverse complement strand
AGTGATAACAGTTGTCTAAATAACCCAAGTTGTTTGGTGTAACCTATTCTGACAGGTTTAATGGCTCTGTCAGCCAGCTGAAGTCCAAAAAATAATAAAATAAATGAACTAACCTAAAATATATGATTCTAACAAATGATATATTACTGACTAATGTTTATTAAAAATAAATGTGAATATAAACAATCTATATACACATTACAAGGTTTACATGAAATCTTGCAAAAATGATCGTTTGATAAGTTTTTTGAATCAGATATGAACAACACTTCTTTTTGTTTTTCTTTAAGATATTAAACAAATAAATACTAAATCAATATGATTGAAATAGTGACACAAAAACAGTCAAAGCTAATTAATGTAATCATTGTTTCATTCATAAACAACTCTAAATAAAATAAAAGAATGCATCTACTAACCTCTAACTGATCAGTCAACTGAATTTATCTTCATGTGTTGTATGAGCTCCTACCTGTACTGTTGTTAAGGGAAACCTATAACATAACATTACTGGTGCATCCATAATACATTCAAAGAAGTATTTGATATTGGAGTAAACTAATAACAATGGGAAGACAACTAATTAAAAACCACGTGATCTTAAGATAATCAATATTTAGGAACGAAATAAAACTCAATTCTGAATATTGATATTATCCATCATTTAACATTAGAAATAAATTCCACAATAATCAAATGATCGATTGATCACACCTAAAAATGGAATAAGAAATTATGGACAACATATAACTTTTAACAGTATGAAAACACCATATGATGACAAGCTAAAGCTAAAATCAACCATAATAACATTCTCATAATACAACAGTAATGGAAGAACAAAATGGAATAAGAATCACATAGGTCTAAAGCCAAAGATGAATTGCTTTACATATTCTTTTTCAAAATCACATGCCCATACTGTAGTCCTCGAAGAATTTTTGCGATAATAGACTCTTAAAGATAAAAATAAAATTAATACATAAATGATAACAATTAACCATGTATTGATAAAATAGACCAAAGATAATTTAAATCAATGCATAATCAATTATTCAAATAATATGAAGATATTATAATGAAAATAAAACTATTTTACTTATAGCACAAAAACCATTAAACAACTTGGAATTCCATATTCTTCTTTGAAAATACTCGTCCATTCTCCCAAAGATTCCAGCCATCCGTTACTCCATTTGAAACGAAGAAAAGTTTACAAAATAAATAATATACAAAAGAGAAAGGATAAAAATCCTCCTCTCCAATTCTTGGATCTCTCTGGCTCTGAACTTTCTCATATATTTATACAATGAGTGAACAATCTTAGTGTCACTAATAAGTTCTGCCACCTGAAATTTTCCTTGTAAAGATACACAGATATCTCTCAAATCATGCACTTGTTTGGGAAAATCTCTAAAACAAAAGGTAAACGGGTCCATTTGGAAAACGGGTTTTCAACCGATTCTTCAAATTCATCACGGTTTGGATGCAATGAGTCCTGCAAAATCGTATGTCTGATCTTGATGCCTTTCCAAATTTTATCTATTGTTGGTCATAAAATTATAAGTAGCAATCCAATGTTATTTTTGGATCAATCATCTTGAACGTATTTGGATAATAAAATCAAGACATGATCAGGTCCGTACCAAATAACTGATAATAGAAACCTGTGAAACAAAAAGAAACATAAATTAGTATCCTAAAAATTGTGAATAAAACAAAATCTAGAACAATAAAATCAATAATGAATTTAAACTAAATATAAGTTCTAAACAAACATTGTTTATAATTTCCTTTCAAATATGATCTTAAAATCCTAGAATCTTCAAGTTAATGGAGAAGAGAAAAATATTAATTTTGTTTTTTTACAAAATCAAACAAATGATAGATAATTCTTTTATTATTATTATTATTTTTATTTTGAAATAAGATGCAAAATGAAAAAATAATTTAATTAATTAATATCACCAAATGATTCTATGAAAATGAGAAACCAACCAAGATATTATTTGATGAAGTATTGAACACATTATTCAAAATAGTCAAACTTGCTAATGTGCAAAAGAAAGAACACATAATCATAATTTAAACGAAAGTAAACAATTGATAAAAAATAACATTTTTGTTTAAAATGAGATTTCTATGCTCGTTTATAAATTTTGACATATACTCTTGTAATGAATTTCTCATACTATGAATTTCTCATACTAAAGTGGACTTCCCTAACAACACTCATATTATGGTTCTCTTGGTGTGCCCACTTGTGTTCATAACTGCGTTATTACAAAGAGAAACATTGAGAAATAAAACTTAAAGGAAACCTACTCCTAAACCTACTCTAAACTACTAAACAAATAAAAAATACTAAGTGAATTCATTCTTCCAATGTCGCCATCGAAGTAACTTCAATCCTACAAGGCATAGAAAATCGAAAATCAGAATAAAAGAATGTAGTATTTCCAGATACTAAAGAATTATGTCATTCCTACCTCTTATATATTCTTTTAAAAACAAAACAAGAACGGAATTACCATTCTTTTGAAACTTCTTGATGTATGAATCCTCCAACCATTCTGCAATCTGTTCATGATATGTGACATCCCCATTGTTATGTCTACAAGCGAAACAACAGTGCAATTTTTTTTTTAAAACAGAGGATGACAATGACAATTACAACTAGACGACCTAGTTGACGGCGAGCACCACGCTTGTAGAACAAGAAACAAAAACTAAGATACCACAAATTGGCACAAGGGAAACTGGATGAAACTGTTAATATTATGGTAGCTGCGGGAGGTATTTACCCCCATGTGTGAACCTGATGAGAATAGAAGACTCTGTGAAGCAAGAGAAACCCTAATGAGTTGGCTAATAACCCTAGAAGCCTTGTCGGCTCAAGAAGATAATTTATATTAGGCTATTATCCTCCAAGAGAAGAAGTTGGCCAGAATTAATAATAATATACTGAACAGACACATACCCAGAAGGAGAAGTCGGCCCCAACAAACTGGCAGGATTACTATAAATACAGGGTGCCAATTCTCATTTGGCAACATCTCAGAATTGCAGTTTCCCAGTTGGTGCGCACTGCAGTTGCAGTCTGGTGCGCAGTTTTGGATGAGGGTTGCAGGTGCAGTTGCAACAGCAGCTAGGTTCAGTATTGGCTTGGATATATCTTGGCTAGGGTTTGGAACATCTGATCAGTCTTTTTTGATGCACTATCCTTGGGGATTGATGTGCTACTCTTTGTTTGGCTATCTAGCCTAGGGTTTTCTTCCAGAGGAATTCTCAGTCAAGGTTAAGGTGCTCGGAGGGAGGCTTTGGCCTGTGGTTGGGTGACGAGGGTATCTTCGATGGTAAAATGAGCACACCATATTCTATATTCTAATAGGTTATGGGCCCACACACCTTCAGTCAGCCTAAAATGCTGGAAGGAAACATAACCACTAGACATTGAGCTCGTTGAGGAATTGTCGCTAGGGTTACTAGCAGGAGCAACTTCCAAAAGAACTACATCTAGGGTTACCAGCAGAAGCAGTTACATAAACCCTAAACCTCTTGTTCAGGCACCGTAAGTGACGAGATTGACCTAATCTCCGGATAGATCTATGCACCCTAGCCCAGCGCATCTCCTGGTACTCTCAAAAGGCCAAGACGTGAAGTTTGGATTTCTGGTCAAATCTAGGGTTTGACCAAGTCAAGCAAGCCATGATGAACTCTATGAAGTCTGAGAACAAGCTAGATGGAGCCTCTAACTTCAGATCATGAAAGGAAAGATCGTGAAGCCAGAGTTTAAAGAAGGAGAAGAGAAGGAGTTGCAGAATGTTGCAGCTATGGAGAAGTTCAAAGATGTTGACATCAATGCCATGAGTATCATAGTGGATTCCATAAAATACCACTTGATACCCTACATCTCCCATATTGACTCATCGAAGAAGATGTACGATGCCCTAACAAATCTCTTCTCAGTCAGAAATATTGGACAAGTTATGAGTCTGAAGAATGAGCTCCGTGACATGAAGATGAATGATGATGACAACATAACATCATACTTTGTAAGGATCTCCTAGCTAAGAGATCAACTACAAGCTATTGAAGAGATCACTTCAAAAAAGGAATTGGTGAACATAGTACTCAATGGTCTTCTCAAGACATGGGATGCATTTTCCGCAAGCATGAACACAAGGAAGGAGTACCCGACATTTGAAGAACTTTGGACTTACTGTGCTTAAGAATAATCAAGGATCAATGCAAAAGAGAAACCTCAAAAGAAGTACGATGATCAAGCCTTCATAGGAAGATTCAAGAACTTCATAAACAAAAAGAAGTTTGGTTCAAGGAGGAAGCCAAATCAAGAGAAAGACATTTCAGAAATACAATGCGTCAACTGTCAGAAGTACTGTCACTACAGAAATTAGTGTCCCGAGCTAAAGAAAAGGAAGAAGAAACACGAATCATCGATTTCCAAAGAAAAGGAACCGACAAAGAAGACTAAGCAGGATGGAAGAGACTTCTTCTACTAAAAAGGTAACACCATTCTTCTTATTTCTATACATATCTTGTTTGCATCATCTCTGTACGTATCTTGTATATCTATCTCTTAATGTGTTCCAAGAAGAACTATACCTATGAAAGAACAACAAGACAAGGATGAATATCATTAGATAACACATATGAAAGGATGAAATACAAATCATGTGGAAGACATTACAAGATAAGACCGAAATCAGAAATCAATCTTGAAGAGACTTGGAGAAAGGAAAGACAGAAAGAAGTCAACAATCGAAAGGAAAATGAAGAAAGACTTATGATGACAACTAAAACAGAAGTGTGGACTCTGTTAAGACAAGAGAGCCAATTATATATTGCAGAAGACAATAAGGATTCAAATTGAAGCGTGGACTCTATTATATATTGTAGAAGACAATAAGGATGGAGACGGAAGCATGGACTCAGTCAGACGAAGGGAGTAGATTATATGAACTCTTACATGAAGCAAGTATTAGGAGGCAGCTAATCCTATGATCCATCGAAGATGATGAAAGGTATATATCCATGGTAACAGTGATGAAAGATAGCACATGTTCATCTCAACCACAGAAGAAGACCTCTTCAAAGAGAAACCTTAAAGTATTCCTAGTTGTCCATCCAAATCCGTGAATCGATGATGAAGGTAAGAAGTGGAATCTCTAAGGCATGGAATCTATAAGAAACTCCATGGACCCAAAAGTAAAAGAAAAACATGAAGAGGAACATAAGGATTCTAAGAAAGAAAGAAGAACCAGAACAACCAATCATTCTATCACAAGATTACTAGCCTGATATGAACTCACTAAAAGCAATCAAGCAGAAGAACTGAAAGTTGTGATGAAGAACAGTGTACAGAAGACTTATGAATGAAAGCATTGCGAGATACAGAACCAGAGGTTCTCTCAAATGGAGGGAGAAGACTATGATGATTGATTGTTCTAGTACACTAGACTTATCTCTATATAAGTCATTATATTATCCGCAACATCCATGAGTCAGAATTCTACATCAGATGAATGCAAAGAATGTTCTCCAGAAGAAATTGAGTAAAGAGCACATGCAAAGCAATCTCAAGACTTTGAGGCATACCAGAAAGACACTCCTGTATGCAGATAAGAAGAAGACAACTTGGTGGAGAGACTACAATGCACAGTAGAAGCATGGTGAAGATTTCCTATAACATCAAGATGACTACTCAGAAGATCAGAACTCGTGATGATAGAAGAAGTACCACATGGATATGTTCCAGTTCTCCAACTATGTTATACTCTACTGTTCATATCTACATGAATCCTTCATAGTGTTCCAGACTACAGTACAAGCATTACATTATCCATGATGAAGTCCAAAAGCGAGAAAGTGATTCTCCAATACATATCTCCACAAATGAGCAGATAAGCATACATTTTGGTAAAGCCTATATTCAAGATGAAAGAACGTGCATACTCAATCTAGAGCTCATGGAAACAATTTTCTTAGCTAGAAGGGAAGACTCTCCAAACTAAAAGAAGGTACGCAAAAATTTATTTTTGTGATTTAAATAACTCTCCAGTTAGGAGTGAGCATTTATCTTCGTAATTGAGAAATAGTCTAGATTGGAAAGATGCTTTCCTGTTCGGAAAGTGGATTGAGATTTCTGATGGACAGTGACTTCCCATTGTAGTTAACATGGGAGGCAGATTGATTGTTGATGTATCATAGACAACAACTTCCCATTATGGGGAGTGGTCTAGGACAGTCATTCTTCTTGACAGTCACTCTGAGTAGTGGTCAAGTAGAATGCTCCGCCCCGCCAGGAAGTCATTCTTTCGAAGTTCACAGTTGTGAGCAATTTCGAAGAATCATCCATTTTGGAGGTTGATGTAGGACAGACATTCCTCGAGGGCAGACTCATTCTCTCCAGGTTACACTTTGTTTAGTTTCAGAGGAATTGCCCAGGGTGGGGAATGGTCCAGACAGTTATTCCTCGAGGGAAGACTCATTCTTTCCAGGTTACACTTTGTTTAGTGTTAGAAGAATGGCCCAGGGTGGGCTTTAGTCCAGGCTCAACAATCAGGGATAGTTATTCCTCGAGGGTAGACTCATTCTCTCCAAGTTACACTCTGTTTAGTGTCGAAAGAATGGCCCAGGGTGGGGAATAATCTAGTAGAGTCATTCCTTAGGAAAAACTCATTCCCTCCAAATTACACTTTGTTTAGTGTCAGAGGAATGGCCTAGGGTAAGGAATGGTCCATATATTTCTCGAGGGTAGACTCATTCTTTCCAGGTTACACTTTGTTTAGTGTCGGAAGAATGGCCCAGGGTGGGAAATGGTCTAGGTTCAGAAATTAGAAACAATCCTTCTTCCTTGGTTGAGAAGAATGGGGCAGATAGCCCATTATTGATATTCTATATTGAGGGAAAACATTCTTTCAGACCTCACAAATGTGAGTGAAACATTGGCCTAGATGACTATTATTGATGTTCTATATTGAGGGCATACATTCTTTCAGACCTCACAGATGTGAGTGAAAGATTGGCCCAAATGACTATTATTGATGTTATATATTGAGGGCAGACATTCTTTCAGACCTCACAGATGTGAGTGAAAGATTTGCCCAGATCATTATTATTGATGTTCTATACTGAGGGAAGACACTCTTTCAGATCTCACAGACGTGAGTGAAAGATTGGCCTAGATGAGTCAGTTTTTATCATAACATTGTTTCTATGCAGATGAAGACTACTGTGGTGGCATACATTCTTTCAGATCTCACAGACGTGAGTGAAATATTGGTCCAGATGATACAATTTTTATCATATCATTGTTTCTATGCAGGATGCTATCAGATGTTTGTTATGAAGACTATATGACAATATATGAGGACTACTGTGGTGAATGTGTTTCACTTCTTGCAACTATACGTTGCTAATCATGTACTTGTGTGTTACTTGATGTGGTAGTTAACCATTGGATTGTAGTTGTGTACTACTATGAATAGACACAGGTGTGTTCTATCCTTGTTCTAATTTCCTTGAAGACTATCAACAGATGATTGGAGATGATGATCATTCAGATGAATGATGAACAGAGATTTTCCAGACGGAAAATAGTTCTGAGCTTTTACTCCTCTTGTATCACTCCATGGTGAGAGTGACTTATCCAGCATCATATCTAACTACTCAGATGAAGTATGGTTTCAAGAGATGATGCAGTTGATGGTGATGGTGATGCTCATGATATAGTCATGAAATAGTCTAGATGACTATATTGATGCTACCAGGTAAATGGTATGCTTTGTGCTCAAGTCCATTACCTGTAAATACCTCTCTGGCTAGGAGGGAGTGTCAATATTATGGTAGCTATGGGAGGTATTTACCCCCATGTGTGAACCTGATGAGAATAGAAGACTTCGTGAAGCAAGAGAAACCCTAATGAGTTGGCTAATAACCCTAGAAGCCTTGTCAGCTCAAGAAGATAATTTATATTAGGCTATTAGCCTCCAAGAGAAGAAGTCGACCAGAATTAATAATAATATACTGAACAGACACATACCTAGAAGGAGAAGTTGGCCCCAACAAACTGGCAGGATTACTATAAATACAGGGTGCCAGTTCTCATTTGGCAGCATCTCAGAATTGCAGTTTCCCAGTTGGTGCACACTGCAGTTGCAGTCTGGTTCGCAGGTTTGGAGGAGGGTTGCAGGTGCAGCTGCAGCAGTAGCTAGGTTCAGTATTGGCTTGGATATCTCTTGGCTAGGGTTTGGAACATCTGATCAGTCTTTTGTGATACGCTATCCTTGGGGATTGATGTGCTACTCTTTGTTTGGCTATCTAGCCTAGGGTTTGCTTCCGAAGGAATTCTCAGTCAAGGTTAAGGTGCTCAGAGGGAGGCTTTGGCATGTGGTTGGGTGATGAGGGTATCATCAATGGTAAAATGAGCACACCATATTCTATATTCTAACAGAAACATGTGTAGGACAAAAAGGAGGAACACTACCCACCCTACTCAACCCGACCATGCCTACCAGCTAAGGGACAACAACCCCACCCCAACATCACGGCCTAACCTAACAAGACTAGAACCTCAAGGTGCATAGACCTAACTCCTGAGGTGTCAACCCTTGTGCCAGGTAAACATACAACACTCATCCACCCTCACCAGGTAGTCACTGAATCTAACCAAGATATCATTTTCCACTAACCCATAAGGGATGCCATGATCCCCTCATCAGGAATCATGTTGTTCCCAGAAGAGAGGCGTGACACTAACCCTTGTGCACAATACAAGCGACCAAGACTCAAGAAGGCTTTGACACACTAGGGACTGAATACTGACTGGGAGACTACCTTCTCCACACCAGGTTGATGAGACACAAGAGGGCGAAGGCAAGGGGTGACGTCAGCCAGCACGACATCTTCTGCGACCCCACGAATCACCCAGTCTAACCAGTCTAGGATTACATTCAAATTTAAAATTTAAAACATGTGTCAAGGGAGAAGCCTATAATGTAGTTGGGTCCTTATACCATCAAATTAATCTTAAGTGCAATCATAGTTGGAAGGATATGTAATACATTCACAATTATTACTATAGCTTTTCAACGACATAACTAGTCACACCACTAAAGGATCAAAGGCTAGGCATTCAATCCTATGAGACAAAATACAATATTTGATTAAAAAAAAGTGTCATTTAATCACTATAAATGACCATTCCACTAAAAGATAGCTGCCTGAAATGAAGGATCAGATGCTAGGCTTTAAAACTCAATAGAATATCACAGTGTTTTAATTGAAGGATAAGTAACATCCAAACTACAACTTTTGTGGTAATGATTTGAATTTATAACCCTTATTCCAATATATAACATATAATACAATAAAATATGATCAATCATTTAGTTAAATACATTCAAGACATAGTCATTTAATCTGATGTATTACACAGACCTGTTGTAATAGAGAAGGTCGCTACACATTTAAGGATATAAATTTGCTTGCCATCAATGCAATTAGTGACCACCATTCATTAATTTTGCAGTCACCAAGAATACCCTTCTTCCCACTTAACTGGGAATCCACAACCATAGGCACAATAAATATTTAGATTCCCTCCAAGAGTATCTGGCTCGCAACGAATTCATCGCATTGAAAGGCATGAAAATAAAAACAGTAGTCATCTAAAAAGGCAACTTTAAAAGGGGCAACTCATGGTCGTTAATAATAAAACGTAGCTGAATTTAATGGCATTCGAGGTAATGAATTTGTGAAATGGTAAGGATTTAAGTCTGTGCATAGAGAGAATCGGGTAAAAATTAATTAGTAAGCTAAGAGGCTGGGGTGACCTGTCAAACTCGAGCCTGAGTAAAGGAAAATCTTGGTCAAGGAGTAGGTAGATTCACCTTCAGGATCAGGTATACATTGCAACAAAAAAATTCTTTGGCCAGGTAGAGAAGAACGCAGGCCCCCAATAGGTCATCAAGACGTGGAGCAGGTAACCACAGAGTCGGACTCATGTGACGCTTCAAGGTAATTTTTCTTTTTTTGAAAAAAACTCTAGAATTCCATCCCCTCTTAAACGATGTGATTGATGGATCTGTATCATATCTTTATCATTAAATAAAATTAGAAACATGTTGCAGTATAGGAACAATGTCCAGAAGTCAATTCCACACAATTATGTGAATAGGGAAGGCCAAGGCACGTGGAGAGGATTGTCATCAATGCTAGATCTTACGCTAACGAGTATACATAGGATTCTAGGAGAAGATCACCAGTTGAGGGCTTGTTTCTTAATTAAAATGAAAATTTACAGTCCGAGAGTCCATAAGACCAGAATCCAAGCTCAAGAGACCCCATACAGACAAGTAAAACATAAAATGTACCTTTTAAACATTATTTACAAAAATACTTCTAAATTTTAATTAGGTTGTAACGCCTTCATCTTATTCGACCAATCAATACAATAAAAACCTACCATGCAGATGCAGATCCCATGCAGACAACCAAGGCAGGTAAGATTTGATAGTACCATATTGAAAACAATCACCGCCATGGGGTCACGAAATCACACCGGATTTCAGTAACAGAAAGGTTCCTTGTGCATTTACAAACCTACTAAGAATATTAGTATAATCCTTTAACTTCTACCCTTGTTTCTCTTATCGGTATATTCAACATTCAAAACTATCAACAAACGTGTAGAAGAATTAATTGTAAAATTTGTATTAGAAAAAGAACAGGAAACGGACAAGACAAATTACCTTTAACTAAAGCATATAGATACAGAAGACCCAATCAAACAACCACACAGGGTTAAAACTTATCCATCTACACACAATGTTGATTTGTAGTTATCCAAGAATAACAAAAAATGCAGGGTTAAAATTGATCTTCCACTGCAAATGTAGAGTTATAAATTCATCCAACAAAATGCAGGGTTACAATTTTCCTTCAAACAAATGCATCAGGGTGCATGGCGAACCATCTTCCCAGGACAACATCAAAGGTGAAAACAACACAGGGAAATTCCAGCAAGGTATAAAGACGCACAGTGGAATGAAAGGATACACCAACAACAAAATTTCAGGGTTAATGAAACACATCAAAGAACAAGATAATCTTTCAGCCAAGGACAACAACAGAGGTAGATGAATGATAGGTTCATCCGTCACTCATCATCCTCGCACAGAAAAGCAGGGTGTTTAGATCCATAGGTCTTTTAACGCTAAGGCGATGACCGTAGATCAGGATCGTGCCCGACTTCTCAGGCGAGGACTGGTGAGCTAGGGATGAAGGCTAAACAACCACGAAGGTCACAATCAACACAACAAGGTGGTCAAGACGTTCGGGAAACTATGGCCATGGAAATCAACAATCATCGAGCTAGGCTAATATGTTTCAGTCATCAAATTTTAAAAATAAATCAGTTTACTTCACCATTAAATATGCAGATAAAAGCATAAGTCCTAATACAATCTATCATACACAAATGAAGAGAGCATACCGTTGCATGATCGCTTGCTATGAATGATGTCCCACATCCTCCATGCAACTAGCACCTTCCGATTGACAAGACATCACCAGTACCTCCCAACCAATGCTAGGGGTACTCTTCTTCCCCCTTAGCCCGCCAAGCCGCAAAGGGGCCACACACTCACTATCTAGAGTTTTCTACTAGCTCCTAGCTCACCTCACAAGGCCAAGCGACCACTCTTCACCGAGCTTGGTATCCCAACTCCCACAAGTTAAGTTAGTCAAGTAGATATTTCTGCAACGTAATGTTACACAAATCGAAGAGATCCAACCTCCATCTCCTCCCTTCATTATATAGAGTTTCGTGGTTCCTTACTTTCCTAAAATCTTGTTTAGTTAAGTTTTTAAAATTTAATTCCTAAAAATTCCTCCCCGTACAAGTGTCACCCATCCCCTTCATTCCTCCATAAATTAATTTCTTTAATTAATTAATTATATTTATTTCCCTCACCCACCTAGAGTTACTCTTAGAATAACTTTGGTGCATACCTATCAGCACCTCAGGACCGATATCTGCTCACAGGATCATTCTATATGCCCTTGAGTTGGATCGGCTCTTTTGATTCCCACTAGAATTTGCAAAATTATCGATCCACAAGTCCTTCTCGGCAACTCGCAATCTCGCGAGTTTGCAAGTTGAGACTCCGATTCTTACTCCTCCAAATCCACAATACCTGAGATCGCAAAATGATTATGGCTCCTTCTCCATCAGCACCTTTCCCACACGACCACCAGCTAGGATAACTACTAGTGCCTTTCTCTACTCATGATTTCACGAGTCGAAGGCTCGAGCTTTCGTTCCCTTCTCTCCCAAGTTCACGAGACATGAGAGGTCAACAGGGTGTTGACTCTTATAAAAGCGTGATGTGTGTTTAGCTAATTATTCCCCAGACCCACCATGTGGATCTGCCATGTGTCTCTTAGGTGAAACCGTGACACTTCACAGCTTCGCTTCTTGCAACTTCGAGCACCCAAATTTTGGGCTCTCACCCAACGAACCTCCAAGTTTGCAAGATCCTCTAATATCTGCCACCTATCCTCCTCCGATGGATGGCTTAGATTACTTCGCGACTTTTCTTCTTGTGACTTGGAGTGCTCAAATTTTGGACTCTCACCTAGAGAACCTCCGAGTTCATGAGATCCTCTGATCTCTACCACCTGTCCTCCTCAAATAGAAGGCTTAAATTATTTCGCAACTTCACTTCTCGCAACTTCAAGAACCCAAGTTTTGGACTCTCACCCGGCGAACCTCCAAGTTCATGAGATCCTCTTATCTCTGCCACCTGTCCTCCTCAAATAGACAACTTAGATTATTTCATGACTTCGGTTCTCGTGAAGTTGAATGACCTCCCTTCCTGACCTCCAATGTCCGAGTCCCCGATACGGGTGATCTCGCGAAATGTGTCCTTCTTCTAGCAAATGGCTCAGATTCCTTTTCTATTTTGGGACTTCACCTTTTGTGATTTTGTGAGTCTAGTTACAAAGGTTTCAACCCTTCACCTCCCGAAATCCCGAGATGCGATTTCGCGGGTGATCCAACGGCCCTTGTTGGTTCAGATCCTACAGTCTGATTCTTCCGAGATATCACTCACCGAATGTTGTCGTAACTCCCTTGCTCCTCTGCGAGTGATATGAAAATAGAAGGCTGACTTGTTATGATATGCAAGCACCCTCTACTTCATTAAAATAAAACTTTATAGGACCTTGCTTCATGTGTTAAAATATGCAAGATGAATTATGTGTTAAGTTCATGATTTCTTTAACTACTTATGTGTGAGGTCTTTGCAAGATTAAATATGTTGTTGTCATCAATACAACAAAAAAAATAACTTGCAGCAAATAAAAACAAGAAAACACTCACAACAGGAACAACATGATAAAGGAGTTCACCCCTCTCCCAGCTACATCTCCTTGAGCCTCCATCAATGGACTTGGCTCTCTGGGATTAATTTGCCAAAAGTTATTTTACAAGATGTTTCTCAACTCCAATGGAACAACAGACTGTACCATTGGGATTAGAACACATAAAAACCCCAAAAATGACTAATAAAACTTTGAAAACGGATCATGGCTCGTCTGGGCATAACCTCTTCTACATGTGGCCATAAGTTTCCCTGAGATTCTCTTTGGAAAAAACACCTGTAAAAGTCCTCAAAATCCTCTGAAACCTGTCCCAATGTGTTCAAAGCATAACAATTAGCCAAAAATGACTATTCATTCACAGAAAAAAAACATAGGCTCACCAAAACATGTCCTCAATCAATGAGGGCTTCAAGCTCCCTGGAGCTTCCTGAAACTTCAATGGTTAAAAACCTACAAAAGAAGTCTTCAAATGGCCTTGATAACAGTGCCAATGGATTCAAGACATCCAAAAACCCCTAGATGGGCTTTTATGACACCTCAATCAGCCAAAAAAGGAGTAAGATAGGCCTCCTACCATCCTCTTCCTTCAAGCTTTGCTAGCTCTGGTTCGTCAAAACGCACCTTTGTGTGCTTGAACCAAGAACACACTCCAAAATGCACGTTTAAACCCAGCACCACGCATAATCGAAAAAAGGTCCAAACTGTAGGACAGTTAGGGTGCCTCCAGCCCCTAACCACCAAGACCACGGTCACAAGGTCCATATGACCACGTGCTAATACGAAAAGAGCTGAGTTTATAAGGGTGAATGAAACAACGACAAATGGCGGCGAATGGTTGGTGGACAAAACCATTTTAAAAACCAACCCAAAATCAAACTCACATGGGAATGGCATGGTCACATGTAATACTACCATGGGCCACATTTTAAAAACCCCGCGAACACAAATACAGAGGGCAAGGTCGTATGTAAAGGCATAGAACTATGGGTTTTAACCGTTTGGTAAACAACCCCAAAATGCGCGCACACACTTTGCATTTGGATTCATGTTATGGTCATATGTAATAACCGTTGGAACCGCACACACATGCCAAAACTTATGGACAGGTCCCATGCCATAATACACAAGACCACGGGCTAGGGCTAAGCCCCAGCCCGGCCCCCGCACCAACATACACATGATTCAACATTAAATAAATTTAAATGCATATGTTTATTAAGAAACACCGTGCAGTGCATTGGCAGGGCGGACTTGCCAAGACTTTGGACTATGGGGGAGTTCCACGGTTCGAACCCCATGAAGTCCATAAATTTTGAACAAACAACCAATACACGGTGCCACATGGCAGCCCATGACTGGGCCACATGGCACCACGCCATTTGCCCAATAACTGCCACGTGTCGCAATGTAATTCGCCCAAATCTGCCAATATGAAACTGCCATGTCATCAAATGCCATGTCATCATACGGTCTCCATGTCAGCATGTACATACTCTACCACGTCAGCATCTGTACGGATTGTACGGACTGCACAGTCAGCGTCCCTTTTTTTACATGTTTGACGATTCGAATAGATCGCAATATCTCTCGCTCCTGACGTCCGTTTGAGACGAAATGAGTTCCATTGGGTTCATGATGATGAGGGATACACTCTCGTTCGTTTTTAGGCAATTCTGAGAACATTGATTTTTGAGCCAAAATTTGACCCCTGGTCCAGATTTTGATCAGCGAGATCTGACATCTTTCAAGAATTTGCAAATCCTCCATGGAGGATTTTGACAGTCAAATTCCTCCTTGACAATCTTGGTGAAATGAATACAGTATCTTCACGAGAACTTGTCCACCAGTGAACCAAAGTTCATGTGTCTCCTTCCAATGTTCAAGACACAAATTCCTTTGAACTTCTCCACAACTCGAGTCTTTAAGATGACTCCTGCATGCACTCCTTGTGACAAATTTCCAATACTACCAAGTATTGAATCCTTCAACTCTGTGCCCTCCCTGCGGCAGTAGTCTTTCACAATTTCACTCAGTTTGCAAACCCTGAGACTTCACTCATCCTGCGCACTCCTTCCATGGCTCTTGTGCTAAATTTTCACTTCTGCGAGAATGAGAATAACATTATCTCTTCTGAGTTTTCAGAAATGAACTCTGACTTCTATCGATGCACACCTTGCGGATAATTTCACTGCACTCCTTGCAGGAAACCTCTTACTCAGACCGAGCAACAATTGAAACTCATTCTCCACTCTCCCTCTCTTTGGATTTCAAACATTAAACATGAAATCATACATTCACGCATAAAAGTAAATGCATAACAGAGAATAAACATCCATGAGCATGAAATTCATAAAGCATACACAGAGAACTAATACGACACCATGAATTTGAATCAAATCTCTTTCTATTAATTCAAATCTCTGTCCATGGGTGTTTTCAACTATAGCTCTCTGCTCTCTTCTCTATGCTCTATCTTACTACTGTTACAATGATACAAGTGAGGGTGTCTATATCTGTTTTCCCTCTTCGCTCCTAAAACTGTCTAATCTAAGAATTCAAAGCTACCTACTAACATTAACTAACATAAGTTCCTTCACCTAATACACACGAGAGTGGGACACTCAAGGTCTGTTTACAATATGGAATTATGCCCTCCCTTAATTGTTACATTTAAGTTTGGCGCATCCAAATTCAAAAAGATTCAAACAATTTTATCATGTGCCAAAATGCATTGGCACCTGCCCCACACTTGCTTGATGTTGGTGATGCTCCTGCATCACACTCCTAGTTGTCCCCAAATTCTCTTACAGGTTTTAATGACTTTCCCCACCATTAAATTGCTAGTTCATTTTAAATTAGAAAGCTCTTAAATTGTAGATACTTTACTAAGTTTGAGTTTATGCTTTTTCCCTTATGTTCACTTTTTCCCTTTTTATGTTTCCTCTTTTCCTAGTTTCCTAATATTTTAGATTTTCCCTCTTTCCCCTTTTTATTTAGAACTCAAAAAGGCAGGTGTGGAGATTAACACCCTTTTCCCTTTTCTCTTTTAATTATATATATTAAATTATCATAAAATAATAAAATGATTAATTCCCTTTTTAAATTTTAACCCAACAGATTTTTTTGTTATGAATCAATTTAATTTCTTACTCCCTTCATGTTACAAGATTTAATGAAGAGTATAATTATTATTTATGTTGTTTTTATTTTTGTTATTATTATTATTATTTTTTTGTAGCTAGATAAAATTTTAGCACTAGCATAGTTTAGACCTAGGCCTTAATTTTTGTGATGGGCAACATTTTAATAGGGAAAGAGTTTTTTAAAAATTCTTATCACATTGTTTATGCTAAGGCCATCTAGGTTCATTCATTTATCAAAAAAACATGACGTGCCCTTCAAGATGCACTAGGTGCTCCAAGGGTGCTACTCGCCTTAATTTGTTTCCCTTGCACGACGTGCCCTTCAGGACGCACTACGTGCTCCAAGGGTGCCACTCGCCTCTCTCCATTTTTCTTGTGCGACATGCCCTTCAGGATGCACCATGTGCTCCAAGGGTGCCACTTGCCTCTTAACTGACTTGGTAGACATCAATAACCCCTGAAGTTAATACTCCGCTAGGTGAACTTGTGGGAGACTAAGGGCCTCTAAGGAATAAGGCCCTCGCCTTATTGCGCGCCCCTTATAATCATCGTGAGCGACTATCGCAATCTGCCCTCATGACATCGTAGGCCCTATCGAACTAGGTAAATGTTAGCCTACAGTTCGAGCCACGACCAAAGTGCTAGTAGGCTATGGAAGGGCTGCTATCCACACCTCTCCCTCAACATATCTGGTAGTCGTGCATGACCCCTTTACTCCACATGTGAGTTTGGTCGGCAAGCTATCATCAGCCTCCATCATCAACAAATCATGTCATAACATATCCATATCATATCATCTAATCAGATTCACTAATATCACAGTAAAACAATCAAACCCCAATGATACACTCCCTGACTCGATCCAGAGTCCAAGGGGTTCCATCGATGCCTCTGCATCCTCAAGGTCCAAAATCCTGCACACTCAGTAAACCGAGTCAATAGCACCTGTCTATGTCAATGAAGTAAAGCAACATGTCATCAAACCATAACACCTCATAATCAAAATCAAAAGTTTTAATAGCACAATAATCTAGATCACTTGCGAGCAAGTGTCCTCAAAGAATATGTTTTCTCAGTGCATCAGAGCGGGATGTTACATACATGCCCTGTTTGTCTAAACTTCATCCCAAAGTTTCATAGTATAAATGCTGAAATAAAGTGTATCACAGTATCATATGTCTATCTATCAAACAAAATGGAAACTGTTGGCGCATATCATATGCGTCCTCCCAGGTCACCGAATGTGGACTATAATTGTCCCACTAGACCTTGACCTGCTCTAACATTCAACGTCATAGCTGTCGAATGCGATGATCCAAGATGCAGATCGTCTCAGCTGTGAGTGCCCCCTTGTCTGATACCTACAAGGAACTCATGTCAATAACATGTGTAGGATCACTAATATAATGTCTCAAAACATATACATAAAAAACATTGTGCATGGGCCTCAAAGAATCAAGAAAGGCTAGTCGATAGGCCATGGGCCCCTTTCTCTCCACAATCTCAAAAGGTCCCATGAACCTAGGAGAGAGTTTAGCTCCCTTCCCAAACTTGATCGAACTCTTATGTGGTTTAACCTGCAAGAAGACTCGATCATCGACCTCGTAACTATGATCTACACAGTGCGCTTCATCATAACTCTTATGTCAATCCTGTTCTTCTTTAATCCTTTGTCTTATTGTTTTCATTTTCTCTTCCATTTCTTGGATCGCTTCTGGTCCCACTAGGAACCTATCCTCAAGTCGATCCCAACTCAAAGGAATCCCACACAGTCACCCGTAGAGAAACTCGAAAGGCACCATCTTAATGGTGCTCTGGTCAGGGATGATTTTAAGGATGGAAATTTATTTTAAAATGTAGAAACCTTGGCAAATATTACTAATCCTTCATATGTCAACTATAAATGTTTGGCAATATTTTTTTAAAAATATTCAAATTTCTAAATATTTTATATAGTTTTATAAAAAAATTGCGATTTTAAAGGTAAAATAATCTTATCCTATAGAATTTGGGTGAATCATTTTTAAAATAGTGAATCTCATTTTTGGAAAAACCATGGAAAATTAGCCCATGAGCGAAATTTAGCCCCTAAAATCATCCCTGGCTCTGGTAACTATTGTTGTAACCGAACTCCACCAGTGGCAAGAATTCTTCCCAATTCTTTTGTTGGTCCATCATGTACATGCGCAACATTTCCTCCAAGGTCCGATTCATTCGTTTAGTCTTCCTGTCAGTCTTTGGGTGATATGCAGTACTAAATTTAGGTTGGGTTGCCAAGGCCTCTTGTAAACTCATCCAAAATCGTCTAGTAAACATTGATCCTTGATCAGATATAATCCTCTTAGGCACGCCATGCAACCTCACAATCTCACTGATGAAAACTCTAGCTATGTCAAGTGCCTGATACATCGTACACACAGGAACAAAGTGAGCACTCTTTGTCAGAGTATCTACTACTACAAAAATCGAGTCATGTCTCCTTGCCGTCAGTGGAAATCCAACAATAAAATCTATCGAAATAACCTCCCATTTTGATTCCAAAATAGCGTGTGGTTGTAGTAATCCTGCTGGGTGTCTATGTTCAGCCTTTACCTGCTAACATTCTAGACATCTGGCCACATAGTTGACTATGTTTTCCTTCATTCCCTTCCAAAAGAATAAGGGTTTAAGGTCTACCCTCATCTTCGTGACTCCCGAGTTAGCCATGTAAACTACTCTATGAGCCTCGCTCATGATCAACATCCTCAACTCGTTGTTCGGCAGTATGTAGATCCAATTTTTAAACCTCAATAAACCATCGCTATCAAACAAAAATCCTTCAAATTGTGGTACCATCATTTTGTTTTGTCCGATAAAACCCTCGACATCTTTGTACTAGTCATCGCCACACTGTAAATTAAGAATCTTTTCACGTAAATTCCTCTGAAGAGGCAACATCGAAAAGATGCGTGGTCTCTGAATCAATGCATCTGTCACTCGGTTCACTGTTCCTTTTATGTAAGTAATCTTGAAGTCGTACTCATTGAGAAATTTCGACCAAGGTCGTTGTCGCGCGTTCAAGTTGTTTTGTGTAAAGATGCATTGTAGTCCACAGTGGTCAGTCTTTAGTTCAAATTTTCATCCAACAAGGTAGTGTATCCAAACCTTCAAGGCATATACGATGGCTAGCAACTCCAAATTGTGCGTCGCATAGTTCTCCTCATGCCTTCTCAGTTTCCTCAAAACATAAGCGATCACGCGCCCGTCTTGCATCAAGATTCCACCTAAGCCTTCCTTGGATATGTCAGTGCATACCAAGAAGTCTACATCCATGTCAGGGACCTTTACTATTGGTGTTGTTGTCAACAACTCCTTGAGCCTTCGAAATTCTTCTGCACATTTATCAGTCCAAACAAACTTCTTGTTCTTCTTCTACAACTCTATGATCGGATTTTCTATCTTCAAAAATCCCTCGATGAACCGTCGATAGTATCCTGCTAAACCCATGAAGCTACGCACTTCCAGGACATTCATCGGCATAGGCCATTCCATGATAGCCTCAAGCTTGGCTGGATCCACAGTGATGCCTTCACAAGAGATGACATGCCCTAAGTAGTGAATCTTCAATTGATAAAAAGATCATTTGGACAACTTCCCATACAGTTTGTGCTCTCGTAGACACTATAGTAACAAGTGCAAGTGCTCGTCATGCTCCTCCATCATCCGATACTAGATCAAAATATCGTCAATGAATACTTGGATGAACTCGTCCAAGTACTCATGGAACACCTCATTCATCAAACTCATAAATACCCCTGGGGCATTTGTCAGTCCAAATGGTAAAACAGTAAACTCGCAATGTCCAAACCTCATCTTAAAGGCAGTCTTAGGGACATCATCTTCCTTAATCCATAACTGGTGGTATCTTGATTGCAAGTCGATCTTTGAGAACACTGTTGCGCCCTTCATTTGATCGAACAAATCATCAATTCTCTGCAACAGATATTGATTCCTTATTGTGTCCTTGTTCAATTGATGATAGTGAATGCAAAGCCTTCATGAACCATCCTTCTTTTGTATGAAAATAATAGGTGCACCCCACGGTGACACACTAGGATGTATCAATCCCAGGTCCAACAATTCCTTCAGTTTAATTCTTAACTCTTGTAACTCGGGGGTTGACACCCGATAAGGCACTCTAGCTATCGGTTCAATTCCCAGTTTTAGGTCTATAGTAAACTCCAATTCCCTCTCCGGAGTCATCCTAGGTAACTCCTCCGGAAAGATGCCTACAAAATCTCTCACAACCGGAAGGTGTTCTAAACCTTCTATTAATCCCTTTTCGTTTAACACACGGATCACATAAATCTTTCACCCCTTGCACATGCTCTTTCGTATCTTTAAGGAAGAGATGAACCTCAGGGAAACTCCCTGGTTCCATCCTACAATCACATGTCTCTGTCCCTCGTCATCGACCAAGCTCAACCATTTTTTCTTATAGTTGAGTATCGCCTCTTGCGATTCCAACCAGTCCATACTAATTACGACATCATAAGATCCTAAGATCGTGACGTACAGGTTGGCCCTTATGACAAACTCTCCCAGTTTAAGGATACATCCTGTAACCTTTCCTCCAATCTTTTGTTTTGCTCCTGAAGCCATCTCTACGAAGCTAAACTCATCTTGTTCGACTTCCTTTACCTTAATCCTTTTTAGTGCTGCACTAGAAAGGAAAATCTCGGTAGCACCGGGATCTATCAAAATACTAAGAGTCTGGTCAACGACGGTACCTGTCGTCTCAAGCACAGTCGACTAATACTCTGCCTAATAGTTATTCACCACTGCATGAATCCAATGGGCCTTTCCCATAACTCCCACGGTAGTGGGTCCGGCTGATCTAGATGCTTTAGTCCTCTCCACCAGGTAGTCGCGTTGGTAGTGTGGTTCCCCACACGTCCAACACCCCTTCTTCGGTCCAGTACTCTTGGTACCTGAAGTCGAAGATGAATTATAATAATAATACCAAACTTGAACTTCTTGACCTTAAGTTTCTGGGTAAATTGGTGTGAAGCATATCAAAGTAGCTCCAAAACGGGCCTCGTACTCGGGCTCCGTGTGGCTACCTCGTTACAAGGCATCGAACTCATTGAGTTGACGCTCAACGAATTCCTTAGAAACATACCTCTCCTGGAACCATCCCTCAAGTAGTTCCCATGAAATGTCACCGATGGCCAAGTTCAAAAGGGGCAGGAGAGTCTTCCACCATAAAAGAGTGCTCCCCTTTAGTGGAAAGACCACCATGTGGACCTTCATGCTGGAGGTCGTAAACGCGAAGTGTGAAGCACACGCCTTGCACTACATCTATGATTCAACAACACCACCATCTGTGACACTCATGGAGACTAGAACTCATATCTCTTGAGATCTAGGAGGATGCTATCGGTACTAGCTATTGCGCATTGTGGACCCTTAGGGGTGCCCTCTAAATGCAATCTCCATGAGGACACATTAAGGTTTTTACTTAGCACAAGGGTTAATACTCATGGGTTTACTACAGTGGAAATCTTGGAGAACCACAATCATAGGGTTGAACCCACTCTGATACCATATGTAACATCCCCATTGTTATGTCTACATGCGAAACAACAGTACACAATTTATTTTGAAAAACATGATGACAACGACGATTACAGCAACAACAACTAGGACACCACAAATTGCCACAAGGGAAACTAGATGAAACATGCATAGGACAACAAGGAGGAACACTACCCACCCGACTCAACACGACCATGCCTACTAGCTAAGGGACAACAACCCCACCCTCACATCACGGCCTAGACAAACAAGACTAGACCTCAAGGTGCGTGGACCTAACACCTGAGGTGTCGACCCTTGAACCAGGTCAACATACGATGCTCAACCACCCTCATTGGGTAGTCACTGACTCCGACCAAGATATCATTCACCACTAACCCATAAGGTGTGCCATGATCCCCTCATCAAGAACCATGTCGTTCCCAGAAGAGAGGCGGGACAGTAACCCTTGTGCACAATACAAGGGACCAAGACTCAAGAACACTCCAACATGCTAGGGATTGAATACTGACTGGGAGACTACCTTCCCCACACCAAGTTGATGAGACACAAGAGGGCGAAGGCAAGGAGTGACGCTGGCCCGCACGACATCTTCCCTGACCCCACCAATCACCCAGTCTAACTAGTCTACGATTACATTCAAATTGAACATTAAAAACACATGTTAAGGGAGAAGCCTATAATGTAGTTGGTTCCTTATACCATCAAATTAATCTTAAGTGCAATCATAGTTGGAAGGATATGTAAGATATTCATAATTATTACTATATCTTTTCAACAGCATAACTAGTCACACCACTAAAGGATCGGAGGCTAGGCATTCAATCCTACGAGATAAAATACAATCTTTGATTAAAAAAAAGTGTCATTTAATCACTATAAATGACCAGTCCACTAAAAGATAGCTTCCTGAAATGAAGGATCAGATGCTAGGCTTTAAAGCTCAATAGAATATCACAGTGTTTTAATTGAAGGATAAGTAACATCCAAACTACAACTTTTGCGGTAATGATTTGAATTTATAACCTTTATTCCAATATATAACATAGAATAAAATCAAATATGATAAAGCATTTAGTCAAATACATTCAAGACATAGTCATTTAATCAGATGTATTACACAGACCCGTTGCAATAGAGAAGGTCGTTGCTCATTTAAGGATATAAATTTTCCTTAGTGACCACCATTCATTAATTTTGCAGTCACCAAGAATAACCTTCTTCCCACTTAACCAGGAATCCACAACCACGGGAACAATAAATATTTAGATTCCACTCCAAGAGTATCTGGCTGGAAGCGAATTCAATGCATTGAAAGACATGAAAATAAAAACAATAGTCATCTAAAAAGGCAACTTTAAAAGGGGAAAATCGTGGTCATTAATAATAAAACGCAGATGAATTTAACAACATTCGAGGTAATGAAGCTATGCAACACCAAGGATTTAAGTCTATGCATAGAGAGAATCGGGTAAAAATTAATCAGTAAGCTAAGAGGCTGGGGTGACCTGTCAAACTCGAGCCTGAGTAAAGGAAAATCGTGGTCAAGAAGCAGGTAGATTCTCCTTCAGGATCAGGTATACATTGCAACAAAAATTTTCATTGGCTAGGTAGAGAAGAACGCAGGCCCCCAATGGGTCATCAAGACGTGGAGCAGGTAACCACAAAGTCAAACTCCTGTGACACTTCAAGGTAAAAATGTTTTTTTTGAAAAAGACTCTAGAAGTCCATCCCCTCTTAAATGATGTGATTGATGGATCTGTATCAGATCTTTATCATTAAATAAAATCATAAACAGGTTGCAGTACAGGAACAATGTCTAGAAGTCAATTCCACATAATTATGTGAATAGGGAAGGCCAGGGCACGCAGAGGGGATTGTCATAAATGCTAGATCTTACGCCAATGAGTCTACACAGGATTCTAGGAGAAGATCATAGTTTGAGGGCTTGTTTCTTAATTCAAATGAAAATTTATAGTCCCAGAGTCCATAAGAACGAAATCCTAACTCATGAGACCCCATACAGACAAGTAAAATGTAAAATGTACTTTCTAAACATTATTTACAATAATAATTCTAAATTTTAATTAAGTTGTAATGCCTTCAACTTATTCGACCAATCAATACAATAAAAACCTCCTACACTTATGTAGATCCCACGCAGACAACCAAGGCAGGTAATATTTGATAGTACCATATTGACAACAATCACCGCCACGAGGTCACGAAATCGCATAGGATTTCAATAACAGAAAGGTTCCTTGCGCATTTACAAACCTGCTAAGAATATTAGTATAATCCTTTAACTTCTACCCTAGCTGCTCTTATCGGTATATTCAACATTCAAACCTATCAACAAATCTTTAAATCATACTGCATAGAATAATTAATTGTAAAATTTGCATTAGAAAAAGAACAGGAAACAAACAAGATGAGTTGCCTTTAACTAAAGCATATAGATACAACAGACCCAACCAAACAACCACACAGGGTTAAAACTTATCCATATACACACAACGTTGATTTGTAATTATCCAAGAATAATAAAAAATGTAGGGTTAAAATTGATCTTCCACAACAAATGTAGAGTTATAAATTCATCCAAAAAAATGCATGGTTACAATTTTCCTTCAAACATACGCATTAGGGCGCATGGAAAACCATCTTCCCAGGACAACATCAGAGGTGAAAACAACACAGGGAAATTCCAGCAAGGTATAAAGGCACACAGTGGAAAGAAAGGCTACACCAACAACAAAATTTCAGGGTTAATGAAACACATCAAGGTGCAAGATAATCATTCAGCCAAGGACAACAACAGAGGCAAATGGCTGATAGGTTTGTCCATCGCTCATCATCCTCGCACAAAAAAGCAGGCTGTTGAGATCCATAGGTATTTTAATGCTAAGGAAATGACCGTAGATCAGGCTCCTGGTCGACTTCTCAAGTGAGGACTGGTGAGCTAGGGATGAAGGCTAAACAACCACGAAGGTCGCAATCAACACAGTAAGGTGGTCAAGACGTGTGGGAAATGAAGGCCATGGAAATCAACAATCATCGAGCTAGGCTAATATGTTTCAGTCATCAAATTTTAAAAATAAACCAGTTTACTTCACCATTAAATACGCAGATAAAAGCATAAGTCCTAATACAATATTTTATATACAATAATGAAGAGAGCGTACCATTGCTTGATCTCCCGCTATGAATGACATCCCACATGCTCCTTGCAACTCCTTCCTGATGACCGACGAGACTTCACCGGTACCTTCCAGCCAATGCTAGGGGTACTCTTCTTCCCCCTTAGCCCCCCGAGCCGTAAAGGGGCCACACACTCAGTATCCAGAGGTTTCAACTAGCTCCCAGATCGCCTCACAAGGCCGAGCTACCACTCCTCACCAAGTTGGGTATCCTAAATCCCACATTTAAGTCAATCAAGTAGATATTTCCGTAGCGTAATGTTACGCAAACTGAAGAGATCCAACCTCCATCTCCTCCCTTCATTATATAGAGTTTTGTGGTTCCTTACTTTCCTAAAATCTTGTTTACTTAAGTTTTTAAAATTTAATTCCTAAAACTTCATCCCCATACAAGTGTCACCCATCCCCTTCATTCCTCCATAAATTAATTTATATAATTACTTAATTATATTTATTTCCCTTGCCCACCTAGAGTTACTCCTAGAATCACTCCTAGGTGTTGATCAAAGATGGTTGTCATTGATGTCAACCCTTGAAGAAAGACCCGTAGCACAAAGATTTGGGTAATGGACCCAATATTGTTTGATTTAAATATGACTCATTATTGTTTTTTTATGGTTGATAAGAAGTAAATATGGATGAACTCCAAAGTGGTTCCCTTATGGTGAAAGCCCTCACAGGAAGACGCTTTGTGGAGTAAGAGAAACCATGATTAATTGTGAAATAATGAGATGAAGGAAAGTGAATTTGTCAGGGAAAATATCCTATATGGATAGTGCTTGTCATGTCATTTCTGGTGGTATGTGGAACGTCACATAATTCCTCACCGTTAGAGAGTTATGGCCATGAGAAGTTGGAGACCCCAGGTTTGGGTAATGGACCCAAGTTTGTTTGATGGGTAATGATATGCGTTATGATATATTTTCAGATAATACTATTCTATATGGATATTACATGTCATGCCATTTTTGATGGTATGTAGAACTCCACATAACTCCTCACGGTTTGAGAGTTATGGCCTTACGAAGTTGGAGGACCCTCATATGTCATCTAGAAGCCCCAAAAGGTCAAAGTAATCAAATTGGTTTAAGAGATTTTAAAAGGTAAATAATAAAGTGAAGTGATGAGTG
>ML777133.1:272543-300765 GCA_009831015.1 Picea engelmannii | reverse complement strand
TTATTTCAATAATAATTTTAATGGAGAAATTAGAAGTGGACCCAACCCTAAAATAAGGAAAGTGGGGCCAAGTGACCTAGAAGATGTTTTTAAGGAAGCTACTTGGAGAGTATAAATAAAAGGAAAGGCTCTCTCATTTGAAATGAACTTGAGAATATTGAATATATATAGGTTTTTGAGGTATACAAATGATATCTAAGCCGAAATTCTGAGGAAAGTGAAGGAAAGAAGGCCGAAATGCAAGGAAGGATAAATTCTTTTGATGGTGCTTTCTAAGGTATGTTATTTTCAGGTCATCTCACCATTTTCGCTATAACTTTTTTTCTATAATGATTCATCCTAAAATTGCTATGAAAGTGATAAAAAATATCCAAGTATCTGTGGTTAAAAATTCAGCTTATGGGTCGTTGTATTTTTGGAGTTACACTCTGTGGAAAATAGGGTTTGTGGCCAGTCCTGAAACTAGTCAAAATCAGGTGTTTCGGGTAAAAACATCATAACTTATTCATAACAGATCCAAATTAAGTGAGACAAAATGTGTTGGTTGGGGTACATGCTTTAGTATTCTGTGTAACAATTTCAAATCATTTCATTGAATATTTTGTGTGGGGCGCGCTCTACAAGGTCGCTCTCTAGAATAAGCTAGAATTCAACAAGGTATGCCATTTTTGCTATAACTCTTTTTCTGAGAGGTTCCAAGTAGTGCCACTTGAAGGAATTGCATAAAACACACTGGAGAACATTTTTTATCAGTTTCATATATTTATACATTAGTGGTTCAAATTTATGATTACTTCAAGTTAGGGTTGTTGACTAATCCAAAACTAGGCATGTGAGACTAAAGAAAAGTTTGATGAAAATGCTAGTCTCTTGTTTTTAAAGTTAAGGAAGGTTTGAAAAAATGTGATCATATAAACTAGGTCTATTATAGAGCTACAAATCAGATTTGGATGATGAAATTAATGAGGGATTTTGGTTGAGGTACAAGTTGAGTACATGGTTGAGACAAGTAGTTGATGAGTTGACACATACATGAGGTGTATAGTTGATGATGTTGGTACATATTGATGAGTAGTTCACACATGATTGGTACATACTTGGTACATGCTTGGATACACTTGTTTTTGTGTACATGTTGATTACAGGTTGGTGCATGGCTGATGCACTTGTTTATGGTACATGTTGATTACAGGTTGGTGCATGATTGATGCACTTATTTATGGTACAGGTTGATTACAGATTGGTACATGGTTGGATGCACTTGTTTGTGGTACAGTTTGATTACAGCTTGGTACATGGTTGGATGCACTTATTTATGGTAAAGTTTGATTACAGGTTGGTGCATGGTTGATGCACTTGTTTATGGTACAGGTTGATTACAGGTTGGTGCATGGTTGATGCACCTGTTTATGGTACAAGTTGATTATAGGTGGGTGCATGATTGATGCACTTGTTTATGGTACATGTTGATTAAAGGTTCAGGTACAGGTTGAGGCATGGTTGATGCATGGTTCAGATTTATTGGTACAGGTTTACAACGGTATATCTCACAGTGATAGTGTGATAGTGGTTCCATCATTCTACTTCTACTTCAGGGTGGCAGGATGGGGCAAGGACAGGTGGTTGTAGCCACCTTCCAGTTGTAGCTGGAGAGCATTTGGGATTTTATCCTCCTTCTAGTTGTAGTGTAGAATTGGGGAGTTGGAGCTTCCCTCAGGTTGTAGCCTGAGAAACTAGGGGGCTGGAGCCTCCTTCCAGTTGCAGCTGGAAAACAAAGGAATTTGGTGCTTCCAATGAATGTAATTCTTCAAGACATATAAGAAAAAGCATCCTGTGGTTTTCTCCCGATTTGTGTTTCCATGTAAAACATTGGTGTACTATGTATGTGTATGATTGTCAACTTGTTCATTGTTTATTTACTTTGTATTTATTGGATGATAATGCTTCATTGATATAACACTTGGATTATATGATTAAAAGGGATTAAATTGCTCTATTATTGATTCACCCCCCCCCCCTCTCAGTAATCCAACACTAGGTGTCCCCAAATTCTCTTACAGGTTTTAATGACTTTCCCCATCATTAAATTGCTAGTTCAGTTTAAATTAGCAAGCTCTTAAATGGTAGATACTTTACTAAGTTTGACTTTCCACTTTTTCCCTTATGTTCCCTTTTCCCCTTTTTATGTTTACCTCTTTTCCTAGTTTCCTAATATTTTAGATTTTCCTTCTTTCCCCTTTTTATTTAGAACTCAAAAAGGCAGGTGTGGAGATTAACCCCATTTTACCTTTTCTCTTTTAATTATTTATATTAAATTATCATAAAATAATAAAACAATTAATTCCCTTTTTAAATTTTAATCCAACATATTTTTTTTTTATGAATCAATTTAATTTCTTACTCCCTTCATGTTACAAGATTTAACGAAGATTATAATTATTATTTATGTTGTTTTTATTTTTATTTTTATTATTATCATTATTTTATAGCTAGATAAAATTTTACCACTAGCATATTTTAGACCTAGACCTTAATTTTTGTGATGGGCGACATTTTAATAGGGAAAGAGTCTTTTAAAAATTCTTATCACATTGTTCATCCTAAGGCCGTCTAGGTTCATTCATTTATCAAAACAACACAATGTGCCCTTTAGGACGCACTAGGTGCTCCAAGGGTGTCACTCACCTTAATTTGTTTCCCTTGCGCGACGTGCCCTTCAGGACGCACTACATGCTCCAAGGGTGCCACTCACCTCTCTCCATTTTTCTTGTGTGACGTGACCTTCAAGACGCACCATGTGCTCCAAGAGTTCCACTCGCCTCTTGACTGACTTGGTAGACATCAATAACCCCTCAAGTCAATACTCCACCAAGTTAACTTGTGGGAGACTAAGGGCCTCTAAGGAATAAGGATCTCACCTTATTGTGCGCCCTTTAGAATCATTGTGAGCGACTATCGTAGTCTTCCCTCACAACATCGTAGGTCCTCTCAAACTAGGTAAACATTAGCCTACAGTTCGAGCCACGGTGGGAGTGCTAGTAGGTTGTCGCAGGGTTGTTGTCCACACCTCTCCCTCAACATCTCCGGTAGTCATGCGTGACACCTTTACTCCGCATGTGAGTCTAGTTGGCAAGCTATCATCAGCCTGCATCATCAACAAATCATGTCAGAACATATCCATATCATATCATCTAATTAGATGCACTAATATCACAGTAAAACAATCAAACCCCAATGGTACACTCCCTGACTTGATCTGGAGTCCAAGGGGTTCCATCGATGCCTCTGCATCCTCGAGGTCCAAAATCCTGCACACTCAGTAAACCGAGTCAATAGCACCTTTCTATGTCAATGCAGTAAAACAACATGTCATCAACCCATAATGCCTCATAATCAAAATCAAAATTTTTAATAGCATAATAATCCAGATCACTTGCAAGCAAGTGTCCTCAAAGAATAAGTTTGCTCAATGCTCCAGAGCGGGATGTTACATGATATGAGTCATAATGGCATGTAAGAGTGTAAGTAAGTTTGGAAAACTTATCAATATTATGGGGACCTGACATAACCATCAGTCAAGGCCGAAATGCCCCATCCTCTTGACAATTCTCCAAGTGTTTATCATTTTATTCACATGGAGGATATAAAAAAATCATGTAATTCTTACTTCCTAGATATTTAGGTACAAACAAAGCAAGCACAACTTTATCTTTATTATGAAGATTTTTTAGTTACGAATTTTCAAGTCATTCTAAGATCCTGTCATAAAAATTAGAATGAAAACTATGACTTTGATGAAATGGATATATCAATGGGAAACACATCATAAGATAATTCATGACATCAATTAGATAATTGGTTTAAACGATTCCTTTGATGATATTGATCATTTCAAAATGTGAAGCATAAACATTAAAATTCGAACTAATCAAAGAACGAATATGCAATGTAGAATATTTGATTTCCATAAGAATAAGTGCATTGTGTTTTTCAACAATAAATCATGTAAAATCATCTTACAACATGCCCTTTTTCCATGCTAATGATGAAAGTGAAAGAGCATCAAATCCAACTTCATAAATGTTATGTTTGGAATTAATTTCACCAAATTTTGGCATATCAAAAAGATTTGATTGTGATGGCAAAGAGTAAGATATTGTGGGTAAAGTATCAAGTCCACCAGCATCTAAGAAGAGATCGAGATATAAAGAGTAAAATGAATCAGAAATGAGCACATGAAAACAATATCTTGAGCTTTGATATTTAACAATGGTATTCTCAAGACATTCCTCTTTACTTTCCTTAAAACTTTTACTCTCTTTTGGTGATAAATTCTTCAACATAATATGATCATCTAAATTTGTCTCCTATATGATAGATAATTCAAAACTTTCATGACAAACATCTAATTTTTCTCGTGGATAAGTTATGATTTGTGGATTAAGGTTTAAAGTTTCTTCTTCCAATTGCAGACCTGCATCTCTAATCAGTTTCATTGGAATGTTAGAATGCTTAAGATCATTTTCATCACCTAAGTGTTCTTCAATAACTGAATTTAAGTACCGATTAGAGAAAGAGTTAGAAGAATATGGACATTCACCTTGACCCAACATCAAATATTCTTCCACAATGGTCGAGGACTGATTATATAATGATTCATAGGAAAAACCAATGTGATTGTCAATAAGAACATTTTCAATAAATTCAACCTCCTTTGCTTGTTCATAATTTTTGGATGGATTCCTTTCATCCTCCGAACAAAATTCTTCTCGCAATTGAGTGGTAGGATTTGCAACCGATTCATCATTCACTATTGAATGTGACTGGATGAAAGGAATGCAAGCATCATAGAGGAGATTTAGTACAAATGACATGTCATCAAGATTAAATTTACAAAGAACATGAAGGATTCTTGTTGAAAAGTCTTCTGGAGATGAATTGGCATTGATTAGTAAAGTCTGAAATTCTTCACATTATTGATTGTAATCATAGTTTTCAAAAGCATCTAAAAAATCATCTACACACTGAAACCAATCAATAATGTGATATGATGGAAAAGACTCAAACCAATGTTTAATCCGACACCTGAAAGTAAAATCAAACAATCTGCACAAAACCTTTAAATCAGAAATATCATGCTTGATGCATTTACACCAAAACTTGTTAATATGGTCTTTTGCAAATACATTCCCCCCACCATCACAGGTGAGTTTGGACAAGAGAGAGACTAACTTGTTGGGAATATCAGGTAATGAGAAGTGGAAAGCATGTTCTAACACAGTAATTTGGGGATCAATGGGAAATTAATTAAAATCGAAACAAAGACTCTTATAAGGTCAGCTTGTCAGTCCGACCTACCTTCTAGTGCATTTCAAGATGACACAAAAGAAGAATTTATAAATCTGGAATTATTAGAGGTTGAGGGGTAAAACATTTAATCATTAAAATTACCTTGGCCCTCCTTCTAACGCCATTTGTTGATGCGGAAATTTGACATGATATCAACTAGAAGAATAGATCCGGTATGGGGTTGTCTAAATAAACCAAGCCGTTTGGTGTAACCTATTATGATGGGTTTAATGGATCTGTTATCCAACTAAAGTCCTAAAAATAATAAATGAAATAAAACTAACCTAAAATCTATGATTCTAACAAATGATATATTACTAACTAATGTTTATTAAAAATAAATGTGAATATAAACAATCTATATACAGGTTACAAGGTTTGCATGAAATCTTACGAAAATGATTTTTTGATAAGGTTTTTGAATCAAATATGAACAACACTTCTTTTTGTTTTTTTTTTAAATATATTAAACAGATAAATACTAAATGAATACGATTGAAACAGTGACACAAAAACAGTCAAAGCTAATTAATGTAATCATTGTTTCATTCATAAAAAACTCTAAATAAAAGAAAATAATGCATTTACTAACCTTTAACTGATCAATCAACTGAGTTTATCTTCTTGTGTTGTATGAGCTCCTGCCTGTACTATTATTAAGGGAAACCTATACCAGAACAATACTAACACTTCCAGAATACATTCAAAGAAGTATTTGATATTGGAGTAGATTAATAATAACAGGAAGACAACTAATTAAAAATCATGTGATCTTAAGATAATCAATATTTAAGAATGAAAGAAAACTCAATTCCGAGTATTCATATTAACCATCATTTAACATTATAAATAAATTCCACAATAATCAAATGATTGATCGATCACACCTAAAAAATGGAATAAGAAATTATGGACAACATATAACATTTCATAGTATGAAAACACCATATGATGACAAGCTAAAGCTAAAATCAACCATAATAACATTCTCATAATACAACAGTAATGGAAGAACGAAATGGAATAAGCATCACATAGGTCTAAAGTCAAAGATGAATTGTTTTCCATATTCTTTTTCAAAATCACATGCCCATACTGTAGTCCTAGAAGAATTTTTGGGATAATAGACTCTTAAAGATAAAAATAAAATTAATACATAAATTATAACAATTAACCATGTATTGATAAAATAGACCAAAGCTAATTTAAATCAATGCATAATCAATTATTCAAAGAATATGAAGATATTATAACGAAAATAAAATCATTTTACTCACAGCACAAAAGCCATTAAGCAACATGGAATTCCATATTTTTCTTTGAAAATGCTTGTCCATTCTCCCAAAGACTCTAGCCATCCATTACTCCATTTTAAAAGAAGAAAATTTTTAGAAATAAATAATATACAATAGAGAAAGGATAAAAATCCTCCTCTCCAATTCTTGGATCTCTCTAGCTCTGAACTTTCTCATATATTTATACAATGAGTGAACAGTCAAGGTTCCATTAATAATTTTTGCCACCTGAAATTTGTCTCGTAAAGATACACAAATATCTCTCAAATCGTGCATTTTTTTGGCAAATATCTAAGCGGAAGGTAAACGGTTCCATTTGGGAAATGGGTTTTCAACCGTTTCTTCAAATGGCATATGGTTTGGATGTAATGAGTCCTGCAAATGCGTTTGTTTGATCTTGACGTCTTTCCAAATTTTATCTGTTGTTGCTCATAAAATTATTTTTAGCAATCCAATATTATTTTTGGATCAATCATCTTGAATGTATTGGATAATAAAATCAATCCATGATCATATTCGCACCAAATAACTGATAATAGAAACCTGTGAAACAAAAATAAACCTAAATTAATAACCTAAAAATTGTGAAAAAAAAAAATCTAGAACAATAAAATCAAAAATGAATTTAAACTGAATATAAGTTCTAAACAAACATTGTTTATAACTTCCTTTCAAATATGATCTTAAAATTCTAGAATCTTCAAGTTAATAGAGAAGAGAAAAATATTAATTTTGGTTTTTTACAAAATCAAACAAATGATAGATAATTCTTTTTTATTATTACTATTTTTATTTTGAAATGAGATGCAAAATGAAAAAATAATTTAATTAATTAATATCACCAAATGATTTTGTGAAAATGAGAAACCAACCAAGATATTATTTGATGAATTATTGAACACATTATTCAAAATAGTCAAACTTGCTAATGAGCAAAAGAAAGAACACATAATCATAATTTAAATGAAAGTAAATAGTTGATAAAAATTAATGTTTTTGTTTAAATTGAGATTTGTATGCTCGTTTATAAATTTTAACATATACCCTTGTAATGAATTTCTCATACTATAGTGAATGTCTTAAGTTTGTCTCAAAGCAAGCCAAGGTATGGAACTATTTGAAAATGTTGATTTTGTAGCTCATCATAATTATCAACATTCTAATCGGGGCCCTTTAAATTTTGTAAACATTTAGGGGGACTTGTTGGGGCCCAACAAATGGCGACTTACTGGGTGAAGCAGTTATCTCTTATCTGGTAAGATTTCATCTTAGGAAGAAAAGAATAAGACTGATAAAAGGATTTAAGTTCCCTGAAATAAATTCACTCTGAGACCATATAGTATTAGGATAAGCTCAATTTTATAACAGGACAATAGAATTTTCTTTGCAGGAGATTATAACCTGAAATAATGTCTTAATCAAAGAGTCATGACGTTTATAAAAGAACTTCAATACTGTTGACAAAGCCACTGCTTCCAGCAGGCATCCATAGCCTCGACAAGGATGCCATTTAACGCACTCAAATGCTTTAATCCCATCCAATAGTTGTATCCACATGATGTATACTTCCATAAAATTTAATTTAAAAACATATACCTGCTACCTCTCGACCCAACATTGCTTTGTTGCGAGCAGGCCTATTCAGTACCTCGACGAAGTTGTCTTGGTATCATGTGTGCATTTACCCGCTGCCAGGGAGGCTGTTCAGTACCCCGATGGATTTACACACACTACCAACACATAAGTGCTTTCAACCCTCTTATGTCACTTTTAATTAATAGTACAATTATAGATTTCTTGATGACAAAGAGAGCAGGGTGATACTGGAGGTTAATTGCAATATAGGTGAATAGTTGATCATGTTATTTATTTGCTTTCAAAACTTTAAGTTTTATCATGGTTTAGAGATTTTAGATTTCCTTTAAGAAATCATCTAAAGAATGGGAAAGCACTTAAAAGTGATTCCTTAAGAATATGGACGGTGTAAAAAGTAAAAAGATCATCGTAATTCTCAAAGATTTAAACCATATCTCTGGTGCAATACTTTGGCAAAGACAATTTGAGGACAAAATGAAAGTGACAATTGATTTAAAAATCAATTGTCTGAGTTATATCTTAATATCATGACCTCTTTGAAATATTTCAATTTGCTTGAAAAAAACAAGTCTTAAAATAAATGCTTCCTTTGACAATAGCTTTTTGATTAGAAATATATTGATTTAAAAAGAAAGATAAGAAGAAAAAAAATTCAAAGCAATCAAAGAAAACAAAAAACACATAGCAAACCAGATCAAATTTTATTAATGGGACTCAAAATCAGAAGTACACAAAATCAAAACAACAAAAGAAAAAATTTCAAGAAACGATTTTGGCCAAAAAAAAAATGAGCTTTTGGATCCACTAGCATCTCACTGTAAAATAAAGGAAGAACTAAATCATATAAAATATCATGTGTGAGAAAGTTATTTTATTAAGATAGTGATACATGAGATGCTACTTTGACCAAGCATTATTATCAAAAATAAAAGAGACTAAAAGAAAATAGAAAAATCCTTACTAAGATGAGTGTAGTCCTACTCGTGGCACCTTGGGTCGGTTGAATTGATAGTTAAAATTTACTTATCTCTTTACTTTCCATTTAAATTTTTTATGATGATACTGCATTTTCGAAAAGAAATATTCAACGAAAAGAAGAGAGAAAAAGATTTAAAGTGGACTTCCCTGACAACATTCATATTATGGTTCTCTTGGTGTGCCCACTTGTGTTCATAACTTCATTATTACAAAGAGAAACAATGAGAAATAAAAATTTAACAAAACCTACTCCTAAACCTACTCTAAACTATTAAAAAAATAAAAAATACTAAGTGAATCCATGCTTCCAATGTAGCCATCATAGTAACTCCAATCCTGCAAGCCATAGAAAATAAAAAATCAGAATAGAAGAATGTAGTATTTGCAGATACAAAATAAATATGTCATGCTTACCTCTTATATATTGTTTTAAAAGAAAAACAAGCATGACCTTACCATTCTTTTGAAACTTCTTGATGTATGAATCCTCCAACCATTATGCAATCTGGTCATGATATGAGTCATAATGGCATGTAAGAGTGCAAGTAAGTTTGGAAAACTTATCAATATTATGGGGACCTAACATAACCATCAACCAAGGCCGAAATGCCCCATCGTCCTGACAATTCTCCAAGTGTTCATCAATATATTCACATGGAGGATCTAAAAAAATCATGTAATTCTTACTTCCTAGATATTTAGGTAGAAACAAAGAAAGAACAACTTTATCTTTATTATGAAGATCTTTTAAATACGAATTTTCAAGTCATTCTAAGATACTATCATAAAAATTAAAATGAAAACTATGACTTTGATGAAATGGATATATCAATGGGGAACACATCATAAGAGGATTCATGACATCAATTAGATAATTGGTTTGAATGCTTCCTTTGATGATATTGATCGCTTCAAAATGTGAAGCATAAACATTAAAATTCAAACTAATCAAATTACGAATATGCAATGTAGAATATTTGATTTCCATAAGAATAAGTGCAATGTCTTTTTCAACAATAACTCATGTAAAATCATCTTGAACCATGTCATTTTTCCATGCTAATGATGAAAGTGAAAGAGCATCAAATCCAACTTCATAAATGTTATGTTTGGAATTAATTTCACCAAATTTTGGCATATCAAAAAGATTTGATTGTGATGGTAAAGAGTAAGATATTGTGGGTAAAGTATCAAATCCACCAGAATCTAAGAAGAGATCGGGATATAAAGAGTAAAAGGAATCATAAATGAGAACATGAAAAGAATATCTTGAGCTATGATATTTAATAATGGTATTCTCAAGACATTCCTCTTTACTTTCCTTAAAAATTTCACTCTGTTTTGGTGATAAAATATTCAACATAATATGATCATCTAAATTTGTCTCCTGTATGATAGATAATTCAAAATTTTCATGACAAACATCTAATTTTTCCCCTGGATAAGGTATGATTTGTGGATGATGGTTTAAGGTTTCTTCTTCCAATTGCAGATCTGCATCTCTAATCAGTTTCATTGGAATGTTAGAATGCTTAATATCATTTTCATCACTTAAGTGTTCTTCAATAACTGAATTTAAGTACTGATTAGAGAAAGAGTTAGAAGAATATGGACATTCACCTTGACCCAACATCAAATATTCTTCCATGATGGTTGATGACTAATTATACAATGATTCAAAGGAAAAACCAATTTGATTGTCAGTAAGAACATTTTCAATAAATTCTACCTCCCTTGTGTGTTCAAAATTTTCGGATGGATTCCTTTCATCCTCCGAACAAAATTCTTCTAGCAATTGAGTGGTAGGATTTGCAACCGATTTAGCATTCACTATTGAATGTGACTGGATAAAAGGGATGCAAGCATCATAGAGGAGATTTAGTACAAATGACATGTCATCAAGTTTAAATTTACAGAGAACATGAAGGATTCTTGTTGAAAAGTCTTATGGAGATGAATTTCCATCGATTAGTAAAGTCTAAAATTATTCACATTATTGATTGTAATTATAGTTTTCAAAAGAATCTAAAAATTCATCTACAAACCAAAACCAATCAATAATGTGATATGCTGGAAAAGACTCAAACCAATGTTTAATCTGACGCTTGAAAGTAAAATCAAACAATCTGCACAAAACCTTTAAATCAGAAATATCATGCTTGATGCATTTACACCAAAACTTGTTAATATGGTCTTTTGTAGATACATTTCCCCCACCATCAAAGGTGATTTTGAACAAGAGAGAGATTGTCTTGTTGGGAATATTAGGTAATGAGAAGTGGAAAGCATGTTCTAACACAGTAATTTGGGGAGCCATGGGAAATCAATTAAATTCGAAACAAAGACTCCTTTAAGGTCAGCTTGTTAGTCTGGCCTACCTTCTAGTGAATTTCAAGATGACACAAAAGAAGAATTTATAAATCTGGAATTATGAGAGGCTGAGGGGTAAAACATTTAATCATTAAAATTACCTTGGCCCTCCTTCTAGCGCCATTTGTTGATGGGAAAATTTGACATGCCATCAACTAGAAGAATAGATCTGGTACGGGGTTGTCTAAATAACCCAAGCCGTTTGGTGTAACCTATTCTGACTAGTTTAATGGCTCTGTTATCCAACTAAAGCCCTAATAATAATAAACGAAATGAAACTAAATTAAAATCTATGATTCTAACAAATGATATATTATTGACTATTGTTTATTAAAAATAAATGTAAATATAAATAATCTATATACAGGTTACAAGGTTTGCATGAAATCTTGCGAAAATGATTGTTTGATAAGGTTTCTGAATCAAATATGAACAACACTTTTTTTTCTTTTTTTTAAATATATTATACTAATAAATACTAAATGAATACGATTGAAACAGTTGCACAAAAAAAGTCAAATCTAATTAATGTAATCATTGTTTCATTCATAAACAACTCTAAATAAAATATAAGAATGCATCTACTAACCTCTAACTGATCAGTGAACTAAGTTTATCTTCTTGTGTTGTATGAGATCCTGCATGTACTGTTGTTAAGGGAAACCTATAACAAAACAATACTAGCACTTCCAGAATATATTCAAAGAAGTATTTGATATTGGAGTAAATTAATAAAAATAGGAAGGCAACTAATTAAAAATCATGTGATCTTAAGATAATCAATATTTAAGAATGAAAGAAAACTCAATTTTGTGTATTGATATTATCCATCATTTAACATTAGAAATAAATTCCACAATAATCAAATGATCGATTGATCACACTTAAAAAATGGAATAATAAATTATGGATAGCATATAACATTTAATAGTATGAAAACACCATATGATGACAAGCTAAATCTAAAATCAACCATAATAACATTCTCATAATATAATAATAAAGGAAGAACAAAATTGAATAAGCATCACATAGGCCTAAATCCAAAGATGAATTGCTTTCCATATTCTTTTTCAAAATCACATGCCCATACTGTAGTCCTGGAAGAATTTTTGGGATAATAGACTCTTAAAGATAAAAATAAAATTTGTACATAAATCATAACAATTAACCATGTATTGATAAAATAGACCAAAGATAATTTAAATCAATCAATAATCAATTATTCAAAGAATATGAAGATATTATAATGAAAATAAAACCATTTTACTCACAGCACAAAAGCCATTAAGCAACTTGGAATTCCATATTCTTCTTTGAAAATACTCGTCCATTCTCTCAAAGATTCCAGCCATTCGTTACTCCATTTGAAAAGAAGAAAAGTTTACAAAATAAATAATATAAAAAAGAGAAAGGATAAAAATTCTCCTGTCCAATTCTTGGATCTCTCTGGCTCTGAACTTTCTCATATATTTATACAATGAGTGAACAGTCTAGGCGTCACTAATAATTTCTACCACCTGAAATTTTCCTCCTAAAGATACACAAATATCTCTCAAATCGTACATTTGTTTGGGAAAATCTATTAATGAAAGGTAAATGGGTCCATTTGGGAAATGGGTTTTCACCCGTTTCTTCAAATTCCTCACAGTTTGGATGCAATGAGTCCTACCAAATCATCTATCTGATCCTGACGTCTTTCCAAATTTTATCTGTTGTTGCTCATAAAATTATTTGTAGCAATCCAATATTATTTTTGGATCAATCATCTTGAATGTATTTGGATAATAAAATCAAACCATGATCAGATTTGTACCAAATAACTAGTAATAGAAACCTGTGAAACAAAAAGAAACCTAAATTAATAACTTAAAAATTGTGAATAAAACAAAATTTGGAACAATAAAATCAAAAATGAATTTAAACTGAATATAAGTTCTAAACAAACATTGTTTATAATTTCCTTTCAAATATGCTGTTAAAATTCTAGAAGCTTCAATTTAATGGAGACGAGAAAAATATTAATTTTGGTTTTTTACAAAATCAAACAAATGATAGATAAAACAATTTTATTATTATTATTTTTATTTTGAAATGAGATGCAAAATGAAAAAATAATTTAATTAATTAATTTCACCAAATGATTTTATGAAAATGAAAAAACAACCAAGATATTATTTGATGAAGTATTGAACACATTATTACAAAATAGTCAAACTTTCTAATGAGCAAAAGAAAAAACACATAATCATAATTTAAACGAAAGTAAACAATTGATCAAAATTAACGTTTTTGTTTAAATTCAGATTTCTATGCTCGTTTATAAATTTTTACATATACTCTTGTAATGAATTTATCATACTATAGTGAATGTCTTAAGTTTGTCTCAAAGAAAGCCAAGGTATGGAACTACTTGAAAATGTTGATTTTGTAGCTCATCATAATTATCAAGATTCTAATGGGGGCCCTTTAAATTTTGTAAACATTTAGCGGGAGTTGTTGGGGCCCAAAAGGTTTTTGGTAAGAGGATGTAATGGATGATAGGCCAAATATAAGTATAAAGAGGTACCTAGGAGGTCTAGGTCAATGTTGTTGTTTTTGTTCTTGTTGTTGTTGTTGTTGTTCGAAGAATTGGATAGGTTTTGGTGTGATTGTAATTTCCATCATGTAAGAATGACTGTAATATTTGAGGTTGTTGTGTAAGTTGTTGAGATGAAGAGAGAAAAGAAGGTAGATCTTGAGCTTTAGATTGCAGGATGAGGATCCTAGTGTGATCTAGTATGTCGCATTAAATATATTGATCCAACTGAGGGAGGATTGTAATGCGCACGGTGCCATAGATGACAAAACAATAAGAAAAGATCCCTAGAGCTAGATCTTTGTGGACATAGCCCAAGAAGGGATGAGCCACATATCTTATGTGTTATGTGAATGGTTCATTGCTATATATTTGTTGTTAATATTTAGATCTTAGATGATTTTTTTATGAAGTAGCTAGATCTGATTGTTTTACATGCATGATTAAGAATCATAGAGTACTTAGCATAGATGTATGTTATAATAATTAAATAAATATCATAGGGTTCAATTCTAGATCCCCACTCATTCCCAAGTTGCAATCACCTGAGCGTTGCAGCCACCCATAGAACTATCTTGGGTGAGACTGTACATTGCACCCCATGTACTGTGTTGCCTTCTTGTTTTCCAAGGGGGGCGATAGTTTTAGAGGGTTTTGTTGGAAACCATAATAGATATGAACCTAGCTCGATCCAAGAATGGTAGAAGAGAGAAGTAACCAACACTATGACAACATGATATGTATATTTTATATACAAGGGATGCAAATTCTTACCTACTACTACTTACCTATGGGTTGAATGCTAGGTGTAGTCATATAACTAGTGAAACCATCCTAGTAACGCCTCATAATACTTGCCTCTATGATTCATCGTAAACCAAAACAATGACAAGTTAAGCACAAAAATAACATGAGTTAGAGCATGTATCATATGATAGAAAATCCTAAAGTCTATCTCATGGAGGCAGGAGGGAGGAACAAAATTATGCCAAGTTACACTTCTAGGAAAGTGCTCAATCCATCTTAGAAAAGGATCATGAAAAATAAAATACTCAAAATAATGAATCAAGAGTCTAAAGGTTGGCTACCTTGGACGTCATCACACCTTGAGGTCTGGAAAGGGACTATCAAGAACCTATAGGATGACCGACAACTTCTCAAGGGAAGGTTGGAATACCGAGATAACAAATTTCTTCTTAAGGAATTCAACCTACCCTTGAATTCTAAAAGAAGGATTTTCCTTGGAGAAAACGTAAGACAAGTAACATGTTTCACAATTGGAACCTTAGTGACATAGCAAGGTAAAGTAGTCAAAGGAGGCTAGAAAAAATTGTCACAAGTACCCTCCTTTGGGAAAGCAATTTCCTCACCCTTATCAATATCTGACAAAAACGGTGGTTGATGATATTCTTCATGGAAAAAATCCAAGTGCTCAAAGGAATACTCATCAAAATCCTCAAGGTATGAACAAAAATCATCAGGAGAATATAGAACTAGGTCATCATTGGGTTCTTGTAAAACATTTGCAACTACATCATCTCCTTGTTGCCAAATTTCAAAATTAGTAGTAACCTCATATGATAGTTGTAAAGGAAACATTTGGAAATAACCCTCAATGTTGTAAATGGGATCCCCATCATACCCATTCACATATCATTTATGTTTCCCAATGTGTATGAACTCATCAATATTATCAACCATGGCATTACCTTTATCATAACATGAAGGGCTTAAAACATCCAAGGGCTCCTTTAACAGTTTTTCACTTTCCAAATCACAAAATAAAGCATCTTCAAAATATTGGAAAGGGAAAGAAATTACCATATTCACTTCTTGTTGTGCAGGAGAATTGAAGACTTGGATGACTTCATCAAATGAAATAACAAGCATAATTGCTTCCTCCTCATGACTTTCCCCTACATCTTTAGCTTCATAATACATAGGGTCTAACCTGTCCAAGGATTTCCTTTCTTCTTCACCTTTTGAATCATAGAATAAGGTATCGTCAAAAACCTAAAAAGGAAAATGACTAACCTCATCCTCTTATTTTTTTGCAGGTGGAATAGTATCTCGGATGACTTCATTAAAGGGAGGAGCATGCATTAATACTACATCATCATGTTTGATATATCCAAGCTCTCACTCTTCAACCATCTCTTTGTTATCCTTGGTAGAAGCATGAGTAAGTTCTTTCTCTTCCTCATGGGATTGGAAACCTTCATTAGGATCCCTCTCCTCAACCTCTTGTTGGTTGATGACTTGGTCCCTTCTTTCCTAGAATTTACTAACAAAGATATCAAGGGAAACTAATCTCTCCAAACTAAGAGTATCTGGGGTATCTTTGGGGTCATCAACGTTGACTTATGGAGTAAAGATATGTTCTCCCTTGAACAAGGATAGAACTCCTCGATTTGTATAGCCATATGATAAGCTTCATGGATTGTTCTTGGCCTTTTTTTACTAAGGAGAAACCCTAATTGTAACATCCTCGGCCACCAACAAGTCAGGCAATGCCACTACTCAAACACTTTACTTAGCTCTGACATGATTTTGTAACGTCCCCAACCACCTAGGTTGGGCCACACTACACCAGAGAACTATTTTATTCTCTCTACGGAACATATTGTAACATACCCAACATCTAACTGAGCTATTCCACACACATTTTTCGAACTGCATGCAATTAAAATATATACACACAAAACTCTTGCGGAAGCATTATATATAAAACATAAGCATACCAATACATCTGTAAATACATGGATTCACACTTAATTAATAGTAAACATATACATGTAGCATATACAACAATACCCATAAAAATAAACACAGAAATAATAATGCAACATGTAAATTTATCACACAATTGACACTTATCTTGGTAAGAATATCACCAACTATGTGCAGACCTTCCACAAACCTCCTAGACTTAGACCATATTGTTCATCACTCTCAATATTGATTTACTCATGAGCTGGGACTAAGCTCCACCCAGGTAAAGGGTTCCTAACTAGGCTAATGGCTCATGGAAAACAAGAAAGACTCTGTCACAGGTGCCTACTCAAACTAACAACCTAGAATCTCTCATTCCCCGCATGCATGTCCCACCCCAAGAAGTGTACCCCTTCTTTTCTCAACGGTTCTTCGGCTAACCCACTTCCCTTCCAGGGCTTCAACAACAGGTTGGACAGGAAGTCTCAGACCCTTGTAGTTGCAGTTTGGCACCTTCAGGAAATCAATTCCCAGTAATTCTCTCACCCAGAGAGAAATTTCTCATGGGCCTGAAAACTCATCTCTTCAATATCCCACGGGCCTGACAACCTTCTTCTTTAGTATCCCATGGGCCTAAAAACTAGCTTCTTTAGTCTATCTCCCCAACTAACCAGCTACACAAACAAGTATGGCTATGGATACAGGTTCAGGTATCGTCATGAAGATACAAAGGATATCTCCATGGGTGTGTGCATGCTCATGTACGATTGAATTGATGACTGAATGATGGGAATAATGATGGAAAAGATCATAGGAAATGAAATAATTCCCAACAATATGTATGCATGTCCCCAACATGACACTTATCGTGTTGGGAGCTACTTTGGCCCACTTGTCCCCAACTTTAGAACTTAGGATAAAATAATTATCCATACTTTATGATTTAAGAAATATTAATATAATATCTTTTTTGGCTTAAGCTCCCTAGTTTATCCCTTTTTCTTAACTTTTAGGCCCCTCCCTTTCTTTAACTAGTGTAGTTTAGTCCCCCATACTCTTTTATCATGGTTGGTTTTATGCACAGCGATGTATTTTATATTAATGCCAAGACATATACAAAAGTAGGCGCATTGGCCTTTAACATCGAGGCTCTCCAGCCTAATCAAAATATAAGCATCCTAGCTTATAATAACTGGCTCACCAGCCTATAAAACAAAAAATATACACAAAGGATCCCTAGCCTAAAAATCGCGCGCACTTAAGTTGTTATGCGTGGTATCTTGGAATGTGACCATTTCATCATTTTACTGTACGGTACATGCACACACTACACCATAGAAGATGCATGCCAAAAATATATAAGACAGCTCACCAGCTTAAGTATATTTTCATTTACATTTACATTTACATTTGGGTTCAGCCTAGGGATATTACACTAATTGCACTAAGAGTGCATTGGTATAGAGGTAAACGAGGTACTTGTCTTTAAGACAATGGCTTGTAGGGATTTTTTATAGCAAATTCTCAAACCTGGTATGGAATTCTTTGATAGTCTCGTTCTTAATTTGTTTCATGTACTCGATTTTTTTATTAGCATGTGGATATATTCTGATTTAATACCCCATTTCTATAGAAATGTTTCTTCTAACTTGTCCATATATGTGGTGCTAGCATCATGGAGATCATCATACCATTTCCTAACATTTCCATGAAGAGTGGAAAAGAATATTTCCATTGCCAAATATTCATCATCATCATTGATAGGGTGGAGTTGAAGGAAATCCAAAAAATTACCCATGTGATCTTTGGCCCTAACCCCTTCATTACCAATGAATCTAGGGAACCAATTTTCATAACTCGAAGGAATTTTTCGAGGGTAACCCAGAATTTCACTCATATCCAAGAGTTTAAAATTACTTGGGTCCCATTGAGAAGCCATGGTTGGTTTTATCATTAGTGGAGTCGCCATATAATCCTTCTAGGCATTATCAAAGGGAAAAGAGGGAATCACCCTCAGTGGAGTCGTCAGGTAATCTTTGAAAAGTGAAAGGCTTTGAGAAAAAATCTTACTGAAAATTTGTTGTTCAAGAAAAATTGACTCGATGTTCCTCGACAATGGCACCAAAAATGTTACCGCACAATCTATGTTTGCCCAAGCCTAAAGGAAGGTAGGCTTAGATTGATGTAATACAAAGGTAACCATATCATTGTCACCCCAATAGGGTACCACTTTCTATTTAGGAGGAGGAAAGCCTTACTCCAAGGTAGACATCCCAGGACCTAGTTGGTTCATGAAGGGGAAAACTATACACTGAAAACCCACCCCTCTCTCTAGGTTACTCAGTGGAAGAAGTCACTTTGGTGAATTTGAAAGGGACATGGGAAAATTAAAATGGGTTTATACCTAGACTTTACCAATGAAAAATCAAATGTTAGTAGCAACGGTTATAATCAATGACTTCTTAAACAAATTATGTGCTTCCTGAACAAGTTACTATATAATGATAGTGAGATCACAGTAGAATAAATGGATCTTGAAAGGTGCAAGTTATGACGACAAGGAAGAGATACAATAGTGTTGCAAACTTGGAAATGGTTTGTCACTCACACTTTTCAAGATAAATACAAGTCAATGAATGACTTAAATGGGTGTCCAAACAACATTAATTAATGACGATTATAGCAATAAAACCACTTCATAAAAAGTATTATAATAGAGCAACAAGACACTACTTCAATATCCAAGGATTATGGTTTTCTTAGTACAAATGCCCGATGGTTTATGGATGATTTTAGGGATGTTAAGGGCAGCAAAAATGGATGTAACAACAATTATGACAGCGGTAACACCTTCAGAATTTGTACTCTAAAAAGGCAATTAAACATACACTTTAACACTTATTGATAGTACCTTACCTTATACAAATTATGGGATGACTTAGATGGTTAGTATGCTAATATAAGTTGTGAAATGATAGTTTTAGTAGTGATTATGACAACAAAAAGTTAGTTGTTAGTAGAGTATAAAGTGAAATAGTTTGAGTATGAAGTGAACAATTTTGAGTTGAGTCTTGTCAAGAAGTAAGAGAGGAGGACTAGTTCCTTCAAGGTTAATGGATTCAAGGTGGATGGATTCTTCTAAGATTGCAAACCAATGATGATGATGCACAAAATTCTAAGAGGGAAAAGGCATAGGAGAAGTAGTAACTTAAGTCCCCCTATGCTTTGACCTCAAGAGACAAGATGCTAGGGTGTAGGAAATTCTAGGACCTAGTGCCTTGCTCTCCTTATCCTTATTATGGATTAAAACTTATGCAACAATAACTAAGTCCAAACCCTTAGAGTGCTAGCAATTGAAGGCTCTAGGGTTTCACTAGTTACTAGATTAATTCAATGAAAAGCTTGGCAAATAAAAAGTAAGAGAGTATCAACTTAAGTTTCTTACTTCAAGCATTAAATACACCATGCAATTTCATAATATTCTATGAGAAAATAAAACCATACAGTAAAACATTCAATAGATGAAAAATGTAGATTTCACATACTTTCACCAAGAATAATCATGAGAATACCATACAAGATCACCATAAACTTCCAAAATTGATCCAATTTTCACAAATAAGCCTTAAACAAGAGTGACACCTCACAATTTCAGCCAGTAACCCTAATAGGGCGCAAATTTCAGACCTCTTGTCTCCAAGGACAAGTTATCATGTAAAAATGAGAGTACTTTATGTTTATTTATACAAAAGTTTGAACTTTAATTAATTTTCAGGTCAAAATAAGGCCGACTTGGCCAACTTAAAATAAAATTTAAATTTGACATAATTAAAATTAATTTGCATCTAAATACACCTTCAAGGGTGATGGCATTCCCTTCTAGGGTGATGTTGAGGCCCATAGGTGGAACGTTGCGCTAGAAATGTGGGGCGCTTGGCCTCCAAAATCCCTAGATCATGCCCACACATGCCACCATGCTCATAAATGCCTCCAAAATGAAAACCCTAGTTATGGATGATGTCTAGGGTTATGATGGTGATGTCCAGGGTTGTCAAGGGATAATGTCCATGTGTAAGAGCAAGGTCCCCTTGGTTCTAGGTTTTCCAGCCAACGCAACCACTTGGAGCAGTTTATTAATGCAAAGAAAAATATTACAGAGAGATTTTACAAGAGAGTTTCTCACAATCGATCATCTGGAAAATGACCCTCCATTCTCTTTAAATAGAGTTTATGGAAAAATCGGGTGCTAAGCCACGTATGAATGGACATTAATATCGAGGAGAGTATGAACCATCGGATCACTCTATGCCGGGATCGTGACCATAAGATTTCCTAACTACAAATGCATACTAATGCATACTAAAGAAACACACTTTTACCTAATGACACATTAGACTAAGTAGATCTTAACTAAATCCTAAGTGTCTAAATATCCTAAGATCCCCCCTTAAGAACAACTTGGGATAGGATTGAAGGATTTACAATAATGACACAATAAGAGAAGGAAGGAGGAATTAGAGCCTATCCCCCCTTAATGACAACTTCCTGAACTCCTAACATAGATAGAAGTTTGGATAACTTCACTTCTGTAAGAGACTTTGTGAAAATGTCTGCACCTTTATCTTATGTAGGGAAAAAGAGCACTTCAATAACTTGATCATGAATGAGTTTTCTGATGAAATGCATGTGTAGCTCAATGTTCTTGTTGCGCTGATGTTGAACTAGGTCTTTGGCGAGCTTGATGGCACTTTGATTGTCGCACCAAAGGCTGGTCAGATGTTGCTGCTCGAATCCAAACTCTAAAAGGATCTGTTGAAGCCACAAGGCTTCCTGACTTGCATTTACCATTTCTCGGTACTCTACTTCTGTTGAAGAAAGTGCAATAGCCTATTGTTTCTTACAGGCCCAAGTGACAGGTCCTGAACTAAGGTTGAAAACATAACCTACAATATACTTTCGATCATCAAGGTCGTTGGCCCAATCTGAATCAGTGAAACCAACCAATAAAGGAGTATGCCCTGAACTGTAATGTATCTCGAACTGAATTGTACCACAGACATAATGAAGTATCCTTTAAGCCACTTTCCAATGGCTTTCATGGGGTGTTTTCATATACCGGGAAACAAGACCAATTGCAAAGGAAAGATCAGGACAGGCATGAGTCAAGTATAAGAGGATACCAACTAAGTGACGGTACAGGGTGGCATCAACTTTAGGAGAAGTATAGGTGGCAGTAAGCTTGACTCCAGACTGGAAGGTATAAGGGGTTGGTTTACAATCATCGATGTGAAAGCGACGAAGAAGGTCACAATCATACTTATAATGGGAAGAAAAAAAATCCTTCACTGGTTTGCAAAACTTTGAGGCCAAGGAAATAGTGTAAAAAGCCTAAGTTGATCATTTCAAATTTATTCTTAAGGCTGGTTTTCACATGGTTTAAAAGTTTTGGGTCACTACCAGTAAGGATAAGGTCACCAACATAAAGGACAAGGATTATGAGATGGGTTCCTACTTTCTTGGTATAGACATTAGGATCAGAATGGCATCTAGAGAATCTAGTGGGAATAAGAAAGCTATCCATTTTGGCATACCAAGATCATGGAGCTTGCTTGAGACCATAAAGAGATTTCTTGAGGCGACAAACAAGGCTATATTCATTATGTACATATCCAGGAGGTTGTTCCATGTAGATTTCTTCTTTCAAATCTCCATGCAAGAAGGCATATTTAACATCCATCTGATGGACCTCCCATTTATGTGAGGCGGAAAGGGAAAGAACAAGGCGGATGGAATTCATTTTGGATACAGGCGAAAAGGTTTCATTATAGTCAATTCCTTCAACTTGGGAAAATCCTTTGGAAACTAACCGAGCCTTGTGTCTTTCAACACTTCCATATGATGCATACTTAGTTATGTAGACCCATTTACATCTGACAAGTTTTCTTCCTTTTGGAAGAGGTACAAGTTCCCAAGTATTGTTTTCCATTAAAGAACGATACTCTTCATTCATTGTTGTATCCCAATCTGGATGACCTGAAGCTTCTGCAAATGTCTTTGGATCGTGAGTCTCTAAAGCATGAGCCAGAAGAGAAGAGGCTCATTGGAACTGTGAACATGTTCGATGTTGATCTAAAGGATCACCGACAAGATCACCAGTTGCTTCTCATGTTAAACAAACCCATCTAGGAAGTGGTTGAACTGGTGCTTGTTCAGGTTCAAAGGACTCATCTGGAGGAATGTCAGCAGGTAGAGGTGGATTTCCATCCTCACTTTCATCATCTGAAGAAGAAAACAGAATAGGAACAAAAGAAGGCACAAATGTCGAAGAAGGCACAATCGTCGAATTAGGCTCGCATAACAAGAGATTTTCATCAAATTTAACATCTCTTATAAGAATAATTTCATTACAATGTGGTTGAAGAAGTCTATAACCTTTGACATCTTCAGAATAACAAACAAATATACACTTCTCACTTTTAGGCTGCAATTCTTTCCTTTTCTCATCAAGAATGTGAGCCCATGCTATACCACCAAATACACGGAAGTGACTTAATATGGTTTAATTTTAGTCCAAGCTTCTTCCAGTGTTATATTTTTAAGAGCCTTTTTGGGAGTGAGATTGACTATGTAATTTGCACAGTTGATCGCTTCTGCCCAATATGTTAGACTTAATCCCTTAGATTGGATTATACAATTTTCCATTTCTTTTAATGTGTGGTTCTTTCATTCAGCAACACCATTTTTTTGTGGTGTATATGGAACAATGTGTTCCATTTGGGTGCCTTGTGTAGTGTAGTAAATTGTAAAATTATTGTTCACATAATCGCCTCCATTATCGGTTCTTAACTTTTGAATTTGATGTCCATATTGATTTTCTATAAGAGCCTTGTAGGCCAAAAAATTGTCAAAAACTTCACTCTTAACTTTTAATAAGTAAACCTAAGTATGACTGGAAAAATCATCAATGAAATTTAAGAAATACTTGCACCCAGAAAAGGAAGGAGAAGAAAGTGGACCACACAAATCACTGTGAACGAGCTATAAAGGGCCTGGGGCATGCCAAGAGGCATGTTGGTCAAAACTGTCCCAATGATGTTTTCCTAGAGCACAACTGACACAAACACCATCTCTGCATGAAATAAGAGGAAGACCAATCACCATCTGTTAATTACATAGTTGCTACAATGAGCGATAGTTTAGATGACCAAACCGCTCATGCCAAAGTTTTCTCAAGTCATCGCTATGAGAAACAAAAACTGATGAAAAAGTTGATGACCCAAAGTTTTCAAACTTGTACAACCTGGTAATATTATCAGCAATTCCAGTTGCAATAACATGCTTAAGATATTTTAGATCCTTGATTACAACTTGGTGAGGTGAAAACTCAACGGTTTTACCTTCACCTGAATGAGTGGTTTGATATACTGATAGGAGGTTACAAGAAATACTTGGAACACATAATACATCATTGAAATGACCATTATATACTTGAATTGTTCCAGATCCTACAACACTAAGAGATCTATCATCACCAACAAATATTTTCTTGGTGTTACATTCATTTAGAGCAAAAAATATGGCTTTATCCTTAGCCATATGATAAGATGATCATGAATCAATAAGCCACTCATCAGAAGAAGTAGTAGTAGTAGAATTTGAATTGAAGGAGAAACCAGAAGCAGAAAGTGCATGTCCATGAGAAGAAATAGAATCAATATTGTTGTTGTGCTTCTTCATCGCTACTTATAAAGCTGCCATCTTCTTGAAACATTTGGACTCATCATGACCATCTTTATCACAAAAGTTTCAATGTTTGTTAGTATTCTTACTTTTATATTTTGCTCCTTTATCACCAGTGGGAGCTAAAGCTATCTGAGCAGGTTTGGAACCCTTATGTTGTTTGTTGTTGTAGCGAGGATGTTTCTTCTTGTGATACTTGGGTTTATCTTTCTGTTGGGTAACTAAGGCTTTGTTAGAGGGACCTACAGTGTTGATCACTCCAAATTGTACAAGATTATCTTCCTCTCGAATCAAAGAATAACAAAAGGACTCAAGAGTGGGTTTTTCATAAGCTTCTTCCCCTAGAGCCTCTCTCATGGCATAAAAGGTAGATACAAACAAAGAATATGCACTACCTGGCTTAGAAAGAATAAGATAGATGCAACGCTCTTCCTCCATCTTTATCTTACATTGGTCACATAAAATTTTGAGTGTTTTAAACCTATATAGATAGTCTCCAAGGAAAGAAAAATCATTTGGACTCAAGGTCCATATTTAATTTTCTAATTGTTGTGCTCGAATAATATTGAGTTTACCAAACACATATTCAATCGTGTTCCAAGCTTCTTTGGGGTCATCAATATCTTGAAGGTGGTACCTTAAGTTAGGCGAGATGGAAATTCTGATTAGTCCACATGCTTTGTCATTCTTGTTATCCCACTTGGCTTTCTTATCAGCATTAGAGGGTGCTTTTTCCTTTCTCAATGGAATCCGGTATAAGCCTTTAATTCTTAATAAATCTTCCATATGAGATTTCCATTGGAAGTAGTTGTTGCTGGTAAGAAAGACAGTACTTGTAGAAGATGTATTAAATATGTAGATAATGTGGATTTAAAAATTTAAATTGATCATCTGGATGGAAGGAGCTCTAAAATTTATGCGGTTTTAAAAAAAAAGGCACTGAAAACAAACTTCCAATGTTAGAGTTATGCCCTTTTTAAAAAAGGCACAATTGGTAACCAAATGACCACGTGATTGTGTAAGTTGATTTATGAAGTGACCCACGTTTATAAAGAGAAGTGGGGATCACTTTTACAATGAAGTTACTTTATAACAGAAAAGATGCAAGAAAAATAAATTACTCTAAAATAAACTATTAAAGCTACTTATAGTGATTCACTTTTATACTTGAAGTGAAATACAAATACATACTAATGCACACTAAAGAAACACATTAAGAAACACACTTTTACCTAACGAAACATTAGACCAATTAGATCTTAACTAACTCCTAAGTGTCTAAATATCCTAACACTTGAATATGTTGCATTGAATTATCCTTCATTTTATAACGTTTTCCTAGAAATTGTTCTCTTTAACTTGCTCATACCTGGGAGGGTGACATGATTCCCTAGAAAGTTGATCTCCATTTAGGATGGGTTTCCACTAGGTGGGTCTATGAAAGGTCATCGTCCATTCCCTCCATACTTACCAATTTCCATCCTAACTCCTCTCATTTTCCCCCCTACCTTTGTTCGGGCTTTGGGTTTTCCACACTAGGAAGGGTTGAACCTTTCCTTGTGGGAAGAAGGGGCCAAAGGCCCAGACAGTAAAAGTAGCTGGCAAGAATTAAAAGAAAAAATGAAACCTTTGACATGATTCACCCAGGGATTTCCGAGAAATCAGTAAAAGGATTCTCAGTAAGAAAAGGGAACTCGTAAGATAAATAAACTCTCAAGGTATTAGTTGGTGGATAGGAGGTCACTTCTTGAGCTAGACTATTAGGACCATGGGCATGTAGCGGTATGACACTACCATATATAAGGCCACCAAACTAGGGTAATGGCTCTTGGTGGCATAGTCAAGAGAAAGGGGGTCCCAGCATGAGCCAACCTTCTCATCTCCATGAAATTCTTTTCGACAACACTGTCACCTCTGTTCGCCAAGCCAGGCCAGTGTCCCTCATCTCCTCCCTTGAAGCATAAAATAAAAAGTAATAATAGTAATAATAAAATACATTGAATGGGATAGAAAACAACAGCATCTATGATAAGATGCAACTCTCCCTCTATAGAGAAACCTAGAGGTAAGGACTTTTATCACACAGTTTGTAAGAAAGGTTTAGGTAGCTTGAAATCAAGGCTCAAACTGGCGTAACAGGAGCTTCCCCACCCACTGTCACCTCGATGGGGAGCTCTTTCTATTTAGGGTGGCTAATCCCAAGGGAGACGTCCCTAGTAATCTGGGGTTCTGAAAGAAAAGGATCAAGGGTTTAAGGCTTCAAAGGTCAAAGCAAGCTTTCCCTTCACAGATTAATGCCAAAAGGATAGTCAAAGAGAAGGTATTCCACTGAATGGCACCTGTTTGCAAGACAAGACAAAAAGAACTAGAATGTGCTGCAGTGGTTAGTACTTCACAATTTAATGACTATCTCTAAATATATATGAGCAATGATAAATGTAATTATTGACGAAGTCAATGATTGCAAACAAGGATAAAGGCTTATAACACTTCTTTAATAAATACAAAGTGATACTATGCATTCAATGTAAAAAATCAATCCTTATCATTTCTCAATGCAATAAATCTGCTCATACATAAATATTGTTGCTGCGTCACTATATAATTTTGAGGGTGACGTCAGCCCTATCTCAAGTTAGTTTTAATAGACAATGAGAGGAATGTTTTGTCAAATAATCTTATGAATACAATCAACAACTCAAAGTCTATCAAATAGATGACTATACCACAACGTTATAAGGCCAAACAAGGGTTTTAACAGGTATGACGTCACCTATATTGTTGCTGGTTAGTTTGATAGGTGAAGAAGTGGACGTTTTGCCAAAATAAACCAATGAAAAGACTCAACACTTCTATGGCTATCAAAGTATGTCTTAGCCGCAAATTTTAGCCCAAACACAAGTTCAAATAAGGCAAGACGTCATCTTCTACACTAGGGTTAGTAAGATGTTAGGGTTAGTAGGGTTTCAATTCAAGAAAGTTTGAAAGAGTTGGTTCTAACACAAAAGTCTCAACGTTTTAGGTTTGGACTAGTGCCTTAGGGTAAATGGAGTCAAGGAGTAAGGCTAATGGCTTGGGAGAATCTAAATCTAAGAACGGGAGAGTTAGGCTTGATAGTGCTACAATGGCAGGGCCACCAAGTCAAAACCCTAAGGGGAGGAGGCTCATTCCGGTGTAGCTAAAGCTAGGCCTCATGCTCCTCCCTCTTTCCTTAGAACTCTTTGGCAAAATGGCTAGCTTTGAACTATAAGTCTAGGGCTGAAAAGTGTTGCTTGGGGACAAGGCTTTTCAAACCCTAAGGTCAAAACCCTAGGTGTAAACCAAATTAGGCCTAGGACGTCTTCCTCCTTCAACTTATAATCCAAATCTAACTCGGAAAAAAGAATGGCTTGTGTAGCTATGGCTAGGCTAAACCTTCTTTAATCAATGGCTAAACAAGTTTTTATCATGGGGACATGAATCCACGACCTACTTGTGTGTTGGCTCCCTAGGGTTTCAATGATTAAGCATAATAATAACAACGTAACTATACATGTAAGATATTTAATCAACAACCATTCAATCAAGAAGTTTTGATGAGAAAAACACTTACAAATTCATGAAA
>ML777133.1:207569-271708 GCA_009831015.1 Picea engelmannii | reverse complement strand
AACCATCTGATGGGCTCTTCAGCCCCATGGAGGTCCGAGCTGATCATCTCCCCATGTGCACCGATCCTCTGGTACCTGTCCGCCGGGCATGGTCCTGCACATCAAAGACTATGCCCTCCATGGGCTCATCAGTCCTAGACATCATAGCAATGCAAATCATATCGCATCATTAAAATTATCAAACATATGCATGAAATCCCTATCACATCATCTAAGAGCTCAAAGACATTACACAGATCTACTATACAAAGCTAAGGAAACCAACAGAAAAACCTATTGGGCTAATACCCACAAGAGATGGAAAGTTTCCTCAAAGGATCATTCAAGCCATGTGTAATGAGGTGATATGGTTTTAGGGATGTCCAGCTATAGTAAGACCAAGGGCTGGTGTCGTCTGTGGGTGCCTTTGTAGGAGGCGAGTTGTACCCGTCATGGATGCATTTTTTCCGAGCCCTTTTATTGCCTTATCTTTCTTTTATTGCTTTTTACTACAAGGTCTGATGAAGAGGACACTGCCTTGGCTTGGTGGCCAGAGCTGACCGTGTTACCCACTAGTATCTTCGCAGAAATGAGAAGGCTAGATCGTGATGAGACCCCCTTTCCTTTGGCCATGCAACCAAAGGTCACTGCCCTGGTTTGGTGACCAGATGGTGGAAATGTCATACAGATAAATACTTATGAACATAATGGGCCGGCTCGTGATGAGACCTCCCATCCTCTTGGTTAGCTCTTTCATTTATTTATTTATCATTTTCTTAGGGTCCCTTAGTTTCTTATCGAGAGGATTTTTATTGCCTTCTCAGGGATCCCCTGGGCGAAGCATCTCTAGGTTTTCATTTCCTATGGATTTTATCTTTTACCTGCTGCTTTTACCCCCTGGGACTTTAGCCCCTTCTTCCCACAAGACAAGATGTACCCTGGAAGGTCATCCTAATGGCCAGACTAGGGGAATGGGATGGATGAGCGGGGTATAAGATGAAAAAGTGATAAGATGGTGGGATCGAACGATGGCTCTACAAATCCCCCTTGGTGGCTAACCAAAACCCATGAATACCGGCCTGCTAAGTTGCCCCATCAATCATCCCAACAATGGTCAAGTGGATTAGTGTAAGATCCAAGCAGTCATCCGAAATGAAATAAACCTAATGCATATATAAGAAGGTTATAATGATCAAATATGACACATACCATGATACCTCGAACCAATTACCTCATGGAGCAAGAGCCCTCTCTAATGCAAGCCCAGGCCGGTAGTGATGGAAGTTGGTACTGCTGACAGGACAAGTCTGGCTGAGAAGAAGAAAGATGGGCCCTCTAGGGCCATGCCTAAGTCACTCCTGCTCTCGGTACTCCATGTCTAGGACCATGTGGGCCTCGAGACATGATCTCCTAGTTATCCCTAGATATCGGGGATAAAAAGGACTACATTTCCCTATTATCACTATACCCTATGCCCAAACACTTCCCATGTCACCTCAGACACACTTACATGACCTAGATTGGCTCTCACCTGGGAAACACCCCAAACTTAAGGAGGATTATCCCAATAGGACATCCTAAGACCCTCTCCAAACCTAACTTGTTAAATTTCATAATGTCTTTGAAAATGTTTCTGGGTAAAGAGGGGTTTGATGCACATGTTTGGGTAATTTGATTATTAGATTTGATTAACATAGTTATGATCCTTGTGACTTATGAACCCTAGAGGGAATACTTGTTGTTGCTGCAAGAATTTTCCAGGTGGAAATATGCATATGGGGGGATGATTAGCTCAGACTTCCATGGGCCTGAAATCCCACAGATGGATGTTATGACCCCACCAGGGAGAGAGAGACACCAAATGCTTGCACCAGGAAGAAAGAGCGATGTTGCACCAGGGACACTCTGACAAACATAGACCCAAGGGGGTCTTTCCTTTCCAACTGTACATTGACCTTTGAATGCACATGACATCATCATTATGATCGTGACATCATCCAGATTTAGGGTTTGCACTTATGAGGGCATTTGTCTGCTAGTTGGAATGTGTGGCAAAATTCAGGGCATTTGGAGGCCAAACATTCTGCATTTGAGGCCTAACGTTCCACCCTAGGGGCCTAACATCAACCTTGGATATGATTTTAGGGTTTAATTAATTTTCTTTATGTAAAAAATTGTATTTTAAATCTAAATTGGCCTTGTCATGATTTTTATGACCTAGTTTTAATTAAAGGTCATTGATATTGTATAAAAAGCGAGAGAAAACTCCCATTTTTTCATCTTGAACTCATCACACAAGTCTGTGGTCTCAAATTTGGCCCTGTTTAAGGGTTATTGGTTGAACTAATTGGTGCGCAACTTCTTGGAGAGGCAATTTGTGGTGTATTTTGGATATTTTTCATTCTGGAGGATCTTCAACTAGTGTTTGGCTTGATTATTCTTGGTGAAGTAGAAAATATGCAATTTTTTTACGTTATTGAATACTTGTGGTAAATTTTACTTGGTTCATGTTAAAGATTATGAAATTTCTTTCTTAAAACCCTAGGAGAGAAACATAAGTTGTTATCTTTCTCTCTATAGTTTTCCACTTGTTTAATTTTCTCAAAGTGCACCTTGTTTAGAAGTCGCTACTAGATCCCTAAATGTGATCACTCTAGTGGCCCTACTCTAATTTCCTATTGCATATATTATTTTAAAAAAGCTATAAGGAAAGAGAAATTGCTAGGGCCTAAATTTCATTACTTTCTAGCCAATTTTCTCTTAGGACTTGCATTCTTGAGGCCTTGGGTTACCAACACCTCCTCCATCCATTCCATCTCCTTTGACTAAGTACTATCATTGTTGTTTTTCTCTAATATTTTTTGTTTCTATTGTTGACTCCATAGACCAAAAAAGGTACTAGTCCACTTACTATAGTGATTGATTAATCAAACAACTCTCAAACTATCTTCCTTGAAACTTTTACTAACTTTTACTAACATTAAAATAGACTAATCCATTGACTAATTTGTTGTTGTTGAAAAACATTGCTACAACCATATAACAACAACAAATTCATCTCAAAAGTAACAATAAAAGATTATTATACATTGCCAATTTTGCTTCTAACAAGTTGTTATCATTCTATCAACTTAGAGCTATATTTTCTTGTCTTTTCTAAGCATTCTTAAGGCATAATTCTTGCGACTGTTACAAAATATTCATTATTGTTATAAATAATTACCTTGCTGAGTTTTTACATTAGCTTACTTATTTTTTAGAGGTTCATGGTCTTATGAAGCACAAACATCATATGGTACTTGGAAATTACACTTTTTTCTATTTGTTGTCTTGTTCTAGGCAGGTACACCTTATTTACCCTTTTTTTCATCTCTATAAGACACAAAGAACCTCTGACTTGACTGACCTATGAGAGGGTTGGGAATTTCTTATATCTTTTACCTTATCCTTCTCAAAACCCTCAGGTCACTGGGGACATCTCCCTTGGGGTACTGTGATATAATACTAAATAGAAAGGGGTTTCCTATTAAGATGACAGTGATAGGTCACTCCCTGGTATCCCAATCTTGCATCCACTTTATTTAAGCTTTGGGAAAGTACAAATTGTGTGATAACACTTTGGCTCCATTGTCGGGGAACACTGAGTCAATATTCCTCAGAGGACACTTTTTCGGTAAGTCTTTCCCTAAAAATCCTTTATCTTACGAATCTTACTTGGCGAATCCACTAAGGGTGATCCTCTCATCCCTTTGATATTTTCAAGAAAATTATCTAGTGACTCCACTAATTTTAGGGAGGTATACCAATCCTCCCAAGTCTTACAGAAGAAAGCCTCCCAAAAACTCTCCTATATTAAAATCATTGTTTGGAGGCAATATTCCTTCCAATACAATTTCTAATGCTCAGACTTAGACCATTAATCCAAATAAAGCTAATAACCAAAAACAACAATCATCCAAGCTCTTCAAACCATTAGACATGACAAAAAATCAAGGATACCCTAGGAAAATGCCCCTTAGGTATGAGAAATGGTTGCCTAAGTTCATTGGTAATGATGTAGTTAGCGTTGAGGATTCTATGAGAAATTTTTGGGCCTTCTTTCAACTACATCCTATAAGTGATGATGCTAAATATTTAGCTATGAAATTGTTCTCTGCTACCATTCATGATGGAGCTAGATGATGGTACAATGGTCTCCTTGACGCTAGTATTACATCCATGGAAAGTTTAGAGGAAGTGTTCCTCAAATGATGGAGTGTCAAGGAAGGCCCTAACATGTTGCTAATAAGTCTTAATAAAATCAAAAAACTTGAGAATGAAGTGGTTAGAGAATTTCATGATGAATTTGAAAGGTTGGTACAAAAACTCCCAGTGAACTATCACCCTTTAGACAATTTCCTTCTCTTTCTTTACACTAAATCCTTTACCGGGCAAATATCCTTTATCCTCAAAGAAAAATCCCCTAAAACAATCTAAGAACATCAATAGATGGCTACAATTATTGAAGATAACCTATCATCATCCATAGTTGAACCTTTCTCTGCCCCAAGAGTCAAAATAGATGCTAAACCAAAAGTAGTCCATAATGTTGAATCTACTTCAGATATTGGCGCTAGCCTGGAAAAGCTACAGTTGATTTTAGATGGTGTTGGGCACCAAATCAAGCTATCTTTCTATTGCATTTCCATTACCCTTTTTGACCTTTTTGCACTTATTTACCTATGTTTACTATGCTAAAACTGTAAGGTAAATACCCATGCTTTGTCTATTGGAATATTTTAATAATGAAATAATGTCGCGGAGTTTTTGACTATTCACAACACTAAAATGAATTTTTGACTGCAGCTCCTGGAGAACAGCAACCAAGGCTTCAATATCCCGCAGGAGATCCCCTATTCACAACAATGACCAAGCCATAAGGAGGCTGTGCAGCTGAAGTCACAGATCCCTGAACCATTCTTGGGCATCTTGCTGATCTTGTCTATCTGGTACCTGTGTTGTTCCAACTAATGTATATTTTTGGGGATATGGTTACCATGTTTTGGGGAAAGAGGTTGTTCTCCCTCTCCATGTATAAAGGTAGTTTATTCCTGTAACTGGGGATTCCCCCATTGATATTGTAATAATCCTTTTCAGATTTATAAAGCATCATCTATTTTGTTGTCGTAATCTTCATTGTGACTAAAGCAACCCTGATCAGAGAGCTAGGCCCACTCTTCTGATTAGGTGTTGCATCTTCCTGTGTGTATTATTTATTAGTTATGCTTGTTGTTACAATGTTTCAATTCTTATGATCGCTTTTTGAAGTTGTAATTAATCTAGTTTCACAACAATGTTTTGAATCTTAATCATGAACCCTTGGCCAGAACGGATTGTGCTCTTGCCCCTGCATGTACCTTGTGCATTGCCTTGAAATAATACACACCTGGATTGATAAATTAATGTCGTAAAAGGGTGAATAAATCGTTCATACCTGGACACCAACATTTTGGCATTGTTGTCGGGGAGGCTAACAAGGTGCAAGGCAATGATCTGGACCAACCAGAGGGTCAATCTCTCGTCCTGGGGAGAGAATGAGTTTTCTCACTCTACTTCAGGTCCTGAGCATAGGTGTTCTTTCCGCTTGTTATTGTTTTTGATTTTTCATTTTTGGTCAATCTCTTGTCCTGGGGAGGGAGGAGTCTTTTGACGCCCTGCTCCAGACCTTGAGTTAGATTTACTTCTTTCAAAATCTTGTGTGTGTTTTTTTTGGAAACCCTAGCTTTTACCCTGGGGAGGGAGGAGTCTTTTGATTCCCTGCTTCAGATTTTGAAAGTATTAGGTCTTCTCGTGGTGTGTGTTTGTTCCTAGTTCTTGTCCTAGGGAGGGAGGATTCCTTTGACGCCTTTCTCTGGGCCCTGAATCTTAGACTCTCTTTTTTTCAGTTGCCTTTCTTTTTGTAAGTTGTTTGGTCTTGGGGAAGGAATGGTCCTTTGATACCTTACTTCGAGACCAAGCATTGTAGGTTCATGCCAAGACCCTCCATCATACCAAAACTTTTATGAACAAAGAACCAAATAACAGGGGTAGAGGGAGATCCCCAAAGAGGGGAGGACCGGATTTGGGAAGAAATAACTACATCCAACATATTATAGAAAAGGCTGAATCAGAAACATCATCTCGTGTAGCTATGAGACCTAGGGCAGGAAGAGTGAAGTCTAAGAGACAATCAGTAGATCAACTAGTGCTATCTACAACATTATTTGGTGATACGACACAACAGGTCCCCCCAACAGTTGAAGAAACATCCAGTAGTATACCTGACCAAGGAAATCTTATGCTGGTAACAGAGAGGGAAGAGGTCGCAAGAAGAACCTCGACAGACTCATACCAGTCCAACAAGGGAGAGGAGGTTGTAGCTGAGGGATCAAGTCATCAGGATGTAGGAGAAGGGATTGAAGGAGTATTTGCATCACCAAGGTACCGAGGAAGTGCTTCTAAAGTGACCCAGATCCAAGGGTTAAGGAAGCCTCAACCATCTCCTATAGAGCCTGGTGAAATACCCAGTGATTATTGGAAGATATTTATGGCTCCCACAACCTCCACTATTGAGTTTCCAATCGGAGATCTGGGAGATGGTGCACCCACAAATCCTATTCCATTAGCATCCTTACCAAACTTTCATGGGCTTGTTTCAGAATATCCCGACACATTTCTATTTGAGTTTGACATAGTGTGTCGGGGGTATGACTACACGACAGAGGCCCAAAAGTTAAAAAAAATTCCTTCTACATTAAAAGGAACGGCTCTATGCTGGTTCATGGGCCTTGGAGGAAGCTCTATTTCCACATGGGATAATATGCGGACAACTTTTCTGGAAAAATACCAGGATTACTGTAAATCCCAGAACATAAGGAGGAACTTTTCAAGTTCGAACAAAAAGAAGACGAGAGTTTGGAAGATTGTGTGGAACGATTCAAGTACACTTTACAGAGGTTGGGTCACTCTGACCTGGATAAGGAAATTCTAAAAATTATCCTCCTCTGATCTTTCCATGAGGACTCAATGGAACTATTGAACATTGTTGGAAAGGGAGACATCTCTAAGGAAAGATTTGAAGGTATCTGTGAATTATGCATTCAACGCTCGAGGGGGCTTGCAAGAAATAGATAAGGAATTCGCTTAGCAAAAGGGTCTGGCAGAGGTGTTACGAAAGAAGAAATCAGAAACCTGCTAGATAATCTGAGGATGGATATCCTCAGCACTGTGTCGACAGAGATGGATACGCTGCAAGTAAAATAGAAGCAGTTGGAATTGGACAGGACTATGGCAATATTCTGCCTGACGTGTAAAAAGAAGCATCCAAAGAGGGAATGTCCACTAAAATCCATAGAGGAATGTGCAATCTGCAAGATAAATCATGCAACAATCTCATGCCCTTCCCTGCCAGGCCTAAAAGTAGTATTTCAAGGGATGGGGAAAGACATGGAACAACTATACCTCATGGGATCTAGAAAGGAATGGCACCCTCAACCACCGATGGGAAATCAAGGTATGTACTCAAACCCATATCACTATTTCAATAATTCTAATATGAATCCTCAGTCCATGCCCTATCCTTCCATGTGGCAATAATACCAGTTTCCACCGTGGCAGCAGTGGAACCCTCAAGCCAGTTCAAGCTCCCCATGGGCTCCAACTTGGCGAGGACCCCCTCCGAGCAGTTTCCTCAGCCGATGCCATAGTAGCAACTCTAACTGCTCTCTAATGTGCCTCCGGGTAATCAACCTACCCATCCTCATCTCCCAATCCAACCTGATCCAAATCCTAATAGAAAAGGAGCTCATCAAGTTGACATTCTTAACCTACCTTCATATAGCATTTCCAGCAAATTTGTATGAAATGAATCTACGATCATGGAGGACAGTTAATGTTCAACCCCCTCTATTTACCATTGAAAAACTCGATAGTGAAGGTAAGGAATCATAACCAATTAATAAAGAGCCAAAACAAAATGATATAAACCAAGCACCTCCCGTAAAACAACATCAATCTAAACCACCTTACCCAGAGAGACTAACTTTGAGTAAATCAAGCCCTCAAGCTGAATTTGATTTATTAGGAGAATTGCATAACTTATTTGTTAAAATTCCCTTGTTACAAGATATGAAGGATGTGCCAATATATGCAAAGACTCTTAGGGAATACTGTTCAAATAAACCTGGAAAGAAATCCAAAGACCCCCTTACCATTCAAGTTATGGGAAAATTATCAAATTTCATGATGGGAAAGTCAATGCCTGAAAAGTATGGAGATCCAGGGAACCCAATTCTAACACCACAAATTAATGGGGTACAGATTTTGAATGTGCTGGTAGACCTAGGTGCTACCATCAACGTTATCACCACTGAAACCATGCATGCATTAGGTCTTCGTAACTTGAAACATACACCTACAGTATTGGAATTGGCAGATCGATCCACAGTCAAACCTGTAGGAAAGTTGGAAGATGTAACAATTTCAGTGGATTCATGGCACTATACCATAGATTTCTTGGTCTTACAGACGCAATATTTGGTGGGCATCCATCCTTTGATTTTGGGTAGACCATGGCTAGCTACTGCAGATGCTTACATTGGGTGTCGATCAGGGCACATGGTTATTTCCAAGGGGCATAGCATTAAGAACTTAGTGTTATACCCACCTGCAGAACCAAACCCATCCATAAAACCAGCAGGAAGTAAGAAACTTTTATCTAGGAAAGAGACTGAAACAAAAATTGAGGAATTGAGGCCAGTCCTCACTATTGGACAAGCTCTTCAATTGAAAATAGAATCGGAAGATGATGTAATCACCTCTTTTATGGATGATCCTTGCTTCATTTCTGAAACAAATAAAAAATTCCTAGAATCTATCCTAAGTTGTGAGACTCAAGAAACAATTGAAATAGCAGAAGGATCACAGGAGCTACCTGTTGATGCACCCAGTGAAAGTGTCCCAATGGAACTAGAACCAGGAAAAATCCTGAATATTAATCTAACCCTGTCAGAATCCCAGAAGAAGCAACTCGTGGATGTAATTCGGAAACACAAAGAAGCCTTCACCTGGGATTATACAGATATGAAGGGGATTCCTGCTAATTCATGTACCCATCATATATACATTAAGGAGGATTTTTGTCATGTGAGACAACCTTAGAGAAGGATGAACCCAGGATTGAAAAATATTGTGAAAGAAGAACTTCAGAAATTGCTAGATGTAAGTTTTATTTACCCCATCTCAGATAGCCAATGGGTCTCCCCATTAGTAATGGTCCCTAAGAAAAATGGTAAATTGCGGATATGCATGGATTATCGAGAATTAAATAAGGCAACGCAGAAAGATCATTTTCCTTTTCCATTTATTGATCAAGTTTTGGACACATTGGCTAGTAAAAAGTTTTTTTCTTTTCTAGATGGGTTTAGTGGGTATAACCAGATTCAAATATCTCTTGGAGATCAGGACAAAACCACTTTCACATGCCCCTGGGGAACATTCTCATATCGGGTCCTTCCTTTTGGCCTATGTAATGCCCATGCAACATTCCAGAGGGAAATTTTGGGAATCTCCTTTGATTTGATAGACGACAGTGTTGAAATCTACATGGATGACTTTACTCCATATGGGGATTCATTTCTTGAAGGGCTGAAAAATTTAGAAAAATTTCTCGAAAGGTGTATACAAGCGCATGTCTCGCTGAGTACGAAAAAATTCCATATGATGATAGAAGAGGGAATTGTTCTGGGACATTTTCTCTCAGCTGAAGGAATCTGGATGGACCCAGCAAAGACAAAGGTAATTCATCATTTCCTGACACCCAAAATGCCCACTCAGGTACACAGCTTTATTGGTTGTGCTAGTTATTACAGGTGTTTTATAGAAAATTTTGCTAAAGTAGCACATCCACTTTTTCAATTGCTAAGAAAAGATTCAGATTTTGTGTGGATAGATGACTGTGATGCAACCTTTATGAGAATTAAGGAATTGGTCTGTAGCGCTCCGATCCTTAGAGGGTCGGACTGGGCATTACCTTTCCATATTCATACGGATGCTTCCCAAACAGTGATTGGTGCAGTATTAGGATAGCAAGAGGACAAAATACCATACGTAGTTTACTATGTTAGTAATAATTTGGCCCCTGTTGAATTAAACTACACAATGAGTGAGAAAGAGTTCCTTTCTTTCATTTATGCCATCAATAAATTTTGGCACTACATTACCGAGTATCCTACCTTTATGCATATTGATCATGCAACTATCAGGTATTTAATGAATAAACCTGTTACCCCTGGTCATATCACAAGATGGATTTTGTTACTACAGGAATTTTATATTACTATAGTAGATAAACCAGGAAAGGACAATGTGGTTGCAGATTTCTTATCTAGGATAGAACACAAGGGTAAGAATACACCAATTGAAGATAATTTTCCAGATGAACATCTTTTTGCAGTTTCTGCTAACACTCTGTGGTATGCATATATTGCTAATTATCTTGCTTCAGGGAAGGTGCCTTGTCATCTATCATATAAGGAGCAAAGGAATATTATTCACTAGAGTACCCAATATTCATGGATGGTAGGATATCTCTTTCATACAGGGGTTGACCAACAGATTCGGTGTTGTGTGGCAGAAGATAATATCTATGAGATATTGAACGCTGCACATGATGGGCCCTGTGGAGGACATTTTGAAGATAAAAGAACAGGTCACAAAGTGTTGAAAATGGGATATTATTGGCCCTCCATATTTCATGATGACCGGGATTATGTCTGAATGTGTGATAGTTGCCAATAGATGTGACAACCTGGGAAAGCAGATGAAATGCCTCTACAACCCCATATAGTCCTTAAACCGTTTGAGGAATGGGCCATTGATTTTGTTGGACCCTTTAACCCACCTTCCCATAAGAAAGATTACATCCTGGTCTGCACTGATTATGTAACTAAATGGGTAGAAGCTAGAGCGGTCATAAGAGCAACAGAACAAGTAGTGGCAAACTTTATTTTTGAAGAAATCTTTGCCCGATATGGTACTCCAAGGGAAATTGTGTTGGATGGAGGATCACAGTTCACATCTCACATGATAGGAAAGTTGATGCAGAAATATGGGGTCAAACATAGAGTGACAACCCCCTATCACCCCCATGAAAACGGGTAAGTAGAAATCACAAACAAGGTATTGGAAAATATCTTGACAAAGACAATAGCAAGTCATCGTCGGGACTGGGCACAGAAACTTCCAGAAGCTTTATGGGCATACAAAACAACATGGCAGAACACAACTGGGTTTTCTCCATTTGAATTAGTCTATGGGAAAGTCCCCTTGTTTCCGGTGGAATTTGAAATCAGTACACTTAGAACAGCTCTAGAAGTAGGCCTAGACCTATTAGAAGCACAAAAACATCGACTGGAAAAACTGAATGAGTTGGACGAGATTCAGTTAGTAGTTGTCCATAAGACCACTGTTGTTCAACAACAGAGAATGAAATGGCATGATAAATTTATCAAAAGTAAGGTGCTTCATGTGGGAGATTGGGCATTACTTTATGATTCCCAATTTAACGATTTCAAAGGCAAGCTTCGCACTCATTGGATGGGGCCATATCAAGTGGATGCAGCGTTTGACAATGGAATGGTTAGATTAATTACAATAGATGAGAATCATACCTCGTTCTTAGTAAACAGACACCGTCTAAAACTATACCACCACCTAGCCTCTAGAAATGCCTTTGTCAAACACCTTTTTGATTCATCTGATTTAATGGTTGTTGGAATGAAGGACACTCTAACTTTTCCTTAAATATATATATATAATTAAAAAAAAAAAAAAATTTACTTGTTTGTATTTTGCAGGAATAACAAAGGGATATGGCCAGGAGAAATGTAACACTCAGCACCGTTACTCCACTAGTGATGCTATAAATATGTTGTTGTTACTCCACTGGTGTCGTTACTCCACAACTGTTGATTCTCCATCGGTGTCGTTACTCCGTGACTATTGATTCTCCATTGGTGTTGTTACTCCACAACTTTCGTTACTCTGCCAATGTCATTACCCCACAACTTTTGATTCTTTGTCAGTGTTGTTACTCCGCGACTGTCGTTACTCCGTCGATGTCGTTACTCTGCAACTACTGATTCTCCATCAGTACTGTTACTCCACAACCATCGTTACTCCACCAGTGTCATTACTCTGTAACTGTCGCTACTCTGCCATCGCCGTTAGTCCATCGTTGCTAACTACTCACTGTTGTTATGCCCTATTACCGTTACTCTATCAGAAATTTTGTTGTTACTCGACCATAAGGTAGGTCCCCATGTACGTCTCCGTCGAATTTTATGGATTTAATTAAAATATTCCAAAAATACATCAAAACGTGTCATGGATGGATATAATTAAGTTGGTGGGGGGGGACCGTCATAATAAATGATAGAATACCACAAAAAACATTCATGACACATGATCCCCACCAAACAGAATCTAGTGATTTTGGTACTTCATAATCATAACTTTGACATGTTGGTATACGTATTTGTATGCACAGAGTCATAATTAGTCACCTCCCCAACACGCTGCATTAAATATCTAATAGTACCACCACAATATGTCATCATTTTCAAACATACCAGCATTGTTTCATCCGTTGTCCCCAAAAATGACATGACGTTATTTCGGTTGCCAATGGTTTGGAGCCCTGTCATTTTCCCCTACCAGCTAACTGCATTCGTCATGCTGACTCAGCCTCTACAACAATGGGTGGATGATCTGTGAGGAATGAGACTGAAGATACAACGAGAGTTCGAAACAATCAGGAGGTATGGCATGTCTTTGAGAATGTGGGCTGGAATGTTTACTTTGATAGGTTGAAAGGGTTGAACGAAGAAATTGTGGCAGAATTTTCACTCAACTTGAGAGAAGGAAGCTCTTGGGTCTGCAGAATTGAAATCCCCGTGACAGAGAAAGCCATTGTAGAAGCCAGTGGACTCCCCTAAAATAGACAACGCTAGTTTTCAAGAAAGACTATCCTTTTGGAGTTTCCCGAAGCATTTTTACAGGTGGGAGAAATCATCGTGCAGAAGGGTCAAGGATATGACTGAAACTTGCTACCGCATCCATGGGAAGAAGTAGCAAAGTTCATCATGAGATATATGACTTGTGAAGGGAGATACTCCACCATATTCAAATACCATCTCTGAATACTAACTCACCTACATTTTCCTCAAGCAGAGGCTTTGTCACTAAATGTGCCTTATTTCTTATGGAGAATCCTTCACCTAATGGCACATTCAGCTCAGGAGTCATGACAGGTATTGGCGATCATAACCCACCATGGACTGGTTAATCTGTTAGTAATGAATGCCATCAGACGAATCTCGATCCCATGGGAACTATTTCGGTATTCCACAGAGGAATAAGTAGTAGCCGCTGTGGCTACTAGGGAAGATGAACTAGAAGCCACAGAGGAGGAAAATGCAGGAGAAGATGATTATGTTGACCAGGAGGAACTAGAAGAGATGAAGATGGAAGATGAAGAATTTGAAGAAGAGGCTGCTCCCCAAGAGAAAGCTGAAACCATGGAACCAATGGAAGATGCAGAAGTTGACACAAAAAGGCCCACTAGTACAACAACTAAGGTTGTCCCACAAGAACCAACCTTGCCTATGGAACTCGCAGAGCAATTTGATAGCATGATAACCATAGAAGCAGGGTCACAACAGACACGAGTGGGTGAATTGGTCGATACTGCGACCGAGGGTACCCCACAAGGACCTCCTATCACCATGGAGTCGATGGAGGAGGATAACCCAAATGAAGAAGAGGTCGTGACCACCCTGACCATAGAACCCATGGAAGAGGAGGAATGAGGACAAGAAGGGCTTGGAGCTAGGGAAGCCATGGAACCCATGGAGGAAGTGTTGGGAGAACTAGGGCGTGAGGTTGGCACTAACCCACAAGAACCAGCATCGACCTCGGGACCAAACATTGAATATCCTTGCCAGTTCTCCTTGTTCTCCTTTATTCCAAGAGGAGCAAGGTGAACTCATTCTCTTAGGTGCAAAGAAGAAGATCTCGCCATTCCTCCAATTTTATCACAAAAGCTACAATCATGTGGGGTGGATGATACTCAAACAGACACATTAGCAGAAGAGCATCTCGCAAGGGCACCATTGATCAAGGTGAGCATGCAATAAGAGGAAATAGATGTAGGTGAAGAGGAGGGACCAAGCGAAGTGGTCCCGATGAATGAGCCTATGGAAGAGCCAGGTGAGAATGTCGTAAGACTCCCAGTCAAACAAAAACATCAGTTACAATTTAAAGAGACAATGCGGCTTAAGATGGAGGTCAGGAAACTAAGGAAATAGGTACACAAAATGTAGAAGTGGATGAAGAAATGCAAGTAGCAAGATAGAAAATTCCAAGGTCATAGGAGTAGAAACAGAGACTCAGATGGACAAGGTAGCCAAAACTTCTGCTGCTACTGAAACAGACTTGGTCGAGTGATTGTTTGAAGACAATGAGAATGCCTTAATGGTTGAAGTGTAGACTTGGAAATCTACTGCAGCTCAGTATCAAAACAAGGTCATAAGAACTCAAGAACGAGCCTCCACAACTATTTTTGAATATGTCGAGTGTATAGACATCATGAGATTAAGGCATGTGAAGTAGCAGCTCAAGATGGAGCAGCTAGAAAAGCAAGTGGTAGAGATGAAAACTAATAAGGTGCAGATGTTTAATTTGGCACAAGAGGTGATGGCATGTTTCCCCCGTGCTTCTTGTTATTCTTTATTCTTGCATGAACATTTTCTTTTATTCTGCATGGAGAGCATAAAAAATGAGATTAGTTATAAAATAGAAAATTGTGTACAATTCCTTCGAATAATGAGGCACCACGATGTGCCAACTCAGCATTTGATGTGTAAATTTTACCTACATGGGTATCTGTTGTGCCTGGACAGAGAATTCAATCTGGTCCCATATGTGGGAGACATTCATTTAAGGTCCCTCACCTCTTACACTTTCAACTAGATCAGCTGGCAGAAGGCTTTTAACACATTTGAATCTAATCAGGTTACAAAGTCATTTATAGTAAGAGGAGAACCTGAGAGGTCAGTCACCATGTTCACTAAACACAACACATTTTTGGGTATTGAGGGGAATAGAGACAGAATGTTGAGGACACAAAATTGGTGCCTTTATATTTCTGTTAAGCAAATAGTCACATTTCATGAAGAGGCCCTTGATTGCTGTCAGAAAAGGTGGATGATGTCACCTACAGCTGTCCGGAACAAGGAACCTTTTGGGGCACCAAATTTTGCATGAGTTATCCCCAGAGTGCCCAGATATGTGGCATGTGTCTGAACATGCAAAGTTCGGTGGATGGGAATCCGGTTTTAGTTTCCCACTATTTGGTTTCCAGTAGAAAATTACACTCCAGCGTATATTGTCTCAGAAGATTGGTGGGAAGAAGCCCTCCTTTCAGCTGACTTTAAAGTTCCAGGGACAGAGATGGCCAAAGAATATGATCTCACCCATTTTCAGGAAGCCAACAATCAGTGAAATCTAGACCTGCAGAGGCATCGAACTGCATGAGGGCATGCAAAAGGCTAGTTGGGGGGAGATGTTGGGCACCAAATCAGACTATCTTTCAGTTTCATTTCCATTACCCTTTTTCACCTCTTTGCACTTATTTACCTATGTTTACTATGCTAAACCTGTAAGGTAAATACCCCTACTTTGTCTATTGGAATATTTTATTAATGAAATAAATTCGCAGAGTTTTTCCTATTCGTAGCACTAAACCGAATGTTTGGCCACAGCTCCGGGAGAACAGGAACCAAGGCTTCAGTATCCTGCAGCAGATTCGCTATTCACAGCAATGACCAAGCCATAAGGAGGCCACGTAGCTGGAGTCGTAGATCCCTGAACCATTCTTGGGCATCTCACTGATCTTGTCTATATGGTACTAGTGTCATTCCAACTAATGTATATTTTTGGGGATATGGTTACCATGTTTTGGGGAAAGAGGTTGTTCTCCCTCTCCATGTATAAAAGATAATTTATTCCTGTAACTGGGGATGCCCCCATTGATATTGTAATAATCATTTTCAGATTTATAAAGAATCATCTATTTTGTTGTATTAATCTTCGTTGTGACTAACACAACCCTGATTAGAGAGTTGGGCCCACTCTTTTGATCAGGTGTTGTGTCTTCCTGTGTGTATTATTTATTAGTTATGCTTATTGTTACAATGTTTCGATTCTTATGATCGCTTTTTGAAGATGTAATTAATCTAGTTTCACAGCAATGTTTTGAATCTTAATCGTGAACCCTTGGCCAAAATTGATTGTGCTCTTTCCCCTGCATATACCTTGCACGTTGACATGAAATAATATGCACCCGGATTGATAAATTAATGTAGGAAAAGGGTGAATAAGTCGTTCATACCTGGACATCAACAGATTGCATGGTCAATACCCAACAATTAATGATGAATAGGATTTCCAACTTAGAAAGATCCCAACAACAAGATCATATTCCTCCTTATAAATGTAAATTCCAAAGAGGGAATCAATTTTTCAAACCAAAGAATGATCAAGAAATCCCTAATACTTTAGCTCCCACAAACATGGTAGAGGATAATTCTTGGTGCTTGCAATGTAGATATTCAAATTGGGATAATGAATATCCCCTAAACAATGGTGAACATGACCAAGTAAACATTATTGATCATACCATTGAGGCCCCACAATGTTTCCTTAATATCACAAATGAAAAACATCAAGAAGGCATCAATGAAGAAACTAGGAAGGCTAGAATGGAGGTGATAAATAACCTTGATCAAGAGTCGAGAGAAAAGTTGAAAAAAACATAATTTCAAATGTATACTAGATGAAAGCGAATGAATCAACCTCTCTCTACTATACCTACAACTTCACAAACAATACCTCCACCTATGAACATACTTATTCCTAAAAATCCTCCCAAAAGTAACAAGGTTGATTTGAATTTTGACTTTGAAGGTGCATTGACCAAAATGCACGTGACCATTCCACTGAAGGAAGTTATCAAGGTTCCATTTGTAAAAGAAAGGTTTGAAATTTTTTTCAAAGTATCAGATGAGCCGATGGAACCTCCTATTATGTTACAAGAAGACCATCTTAGGGTTAAGTATGATGGACACCCACCCTTCTTCATGACATTATTGATGAATAACAAATGTATTAACAATTGTATGCTTGATTCAGGAGCAGGTTCTAATATTATTTATTTGAGATTCATGGAGAGACTAGGCCTAAAGGCCACACAGACTTATAGGAATGTATGTGTTTTTGAGCTCTAGGGCCATACCCACTCATGGGGTAGTTGAGAATGTTGAAGTATGCCTTGGTAAATATCCTGAGAGAATAATCCATATGGATATTTTAGTCATGGATGTCCCTAATGTATAGGGAATGCTTTTGTCCAGGAAGTCTACTGCAATGTTGGGAGGTACATTATATATGGACCTAACTTACATCAATGTAGCTATGAAGAATGGGACAATGGAGCACCTTCCAAATATGCCAATGCCCAAAGTCCATGTGCAAGAAATTGACAATGATGTTGAAACTAGTGTGACACATGAGCCGATCAAGGAAAACCTTCCTATATTTTCTCCAGAGTATTTGCATTTCACTTAAGAGGAATATTTTGATGAGATAAAATGGCTAGAGAAGGAAGAATATCAACAACTCCTAGATAAATACAAGGATAAGGAAGTTGGATCTGTCAAGTTACTAAAGAAAGGGAATGATGACATATTGGTTGGACCAACCCAACAAGAAGTCCTTACAGCTAAATCCCACCCTCCTCCCTCAAAATAATATACTAGATTTATACAAGCAACAACCAAGTTTGAAGAAAAATAGTATCAAGAGGGAGATACAGTCTGGATGTGGGACACAAAGAAAGGAGAGCCTACTAATGTTAAAGGGAATGCACATTTTTGGCTAGGACCTTTCAAACTCAGAATGAAGTCAGTCAATGATGCCTACTATCTATCCATGTTGTAAGGAAGAAAACGTCCATTGTTGGTTAGTGGACACCTCCTTAAAACCCATCATGGGGCAAAGACTTTACTTCACAGGTAAGTACAGGTAAGTTAGGTAGGCATTTTCATTCATTGTATATACCATCTGCATATTATGCTAGTATAGTTGTAGTTTCATTTTTATATTGTATCTCTCCATTTATGTATATATTCTTGATTATCATTATTTTATATCATATATGAGCGAGCGGTGATATCACCACCATGAAGATTAATTATTCATTTTTTTTAGATATAGTAGATACATGTCATACCATAGATGTTGAGGTTCTCATGTGCTCTACGGTGATCACATGTCCTCGAGTTGGATCCAGATGTTATCTCCTATCCTATGGATAACTAAGGAGATCATGTCTCAAGGCCCATGGGTCCTAGACATGGAATGTCAAGAGTTGGATGACTGGATCATGGCCCTGGACGACCCATATTTTCTTCAGTGCATCCCATCTATCAACAATAGCAGTATCCATCCCATGATCCTAGTCCTCAAGTAGAAGTAATTCTTTCTCCTTGAGGTAATGAGTTCGGCTATCATGGTATGTGTCACTCTGATTAATGAAGAACTTGAATATGTTGCACTAAATAATCCTTCATTTTATAACGTTTTCTTAGAAATCATGCTCTTTAACTTTCTCATACCTGGGAGGGTGACATGATGCCCTAGTGAGTTGATCTTCATTTAGGATGGCTTGCCACTAGGTGGGTCTATGAAAGGTCATCATCCATTCCATCCATACTTAACACTTTCCATCCTTACTCCTCTCATTTCCCCCCTATCTTTGTTCAGGCATTGGGTTTTCCACACTAGGAAGGGTTTTACCTTTCCTTGTGGGAAGATGGGGCTAAAGGCCTAGAGGGTAAAAGTATTTGGCAAGATTTAAAATCCAAAATGAAACCTTTGATATACTTTTCCCATGGATTCCCAAGAAAGAAGTAAAAGGATTCTCAGTAATAAAAGGGAACCTGTAAGATAAATAAACGCTCAAGGTATTAGTTGGTGATATGAGGTATCATCTTGAGTCGTCCTATTAGGACCATGGGAATGTAATGGTATGACACTGCTATCTATCTGGTCACCAAACCAGGTAGTGGATCTTGGTGGATGTTGGCATAGGGGCAGACCTAGGGTTCAACACTTCAACAATGCACCAACAAAACCTTAACTACGAGCCCTTTCGGTAACACCTACAAAGTAGATGAAGTCTCACCCGAGGTAGAGGCAGGGGTGGTTGCAGTACTCAAGTGTCTGCAACCTTAGTTGGGACACAGATATGTGATTATAACACTCTAATAAATCACTTAGCACCTTTAGTTCCTTAATATACAATCATTATCTACTTCGGTGATAAAACAGAGCCTCGCAGTATTCACATTAACCTACTGTATCCAAGAACTTAGCATAGGTAAATAGATCATATTAATCACCAAGCACAAACATGTATATCATATCTACCATTACCACATATAATAAGCACAAAGCAAGTATATATATCCAACTACATCAAATCACTTAGCAAAATAAAACATAAACTCATTAAGACAAGCACAAAGCATCATAACACAGGATTTACATGGTTCACCCCTCTCCTGAGGCTATGTACACCAACTCTTCTTATTTATAGTCTTTGATCAATTGATTACAAGCACAGAGCCCCAAAACCCTTAATATTTATAGGACAAAATATCTACAGAGCTTGCTACATCCTTCTTCCTTGCATTACAACACTATACCTCCTATCACATTGCATAGGTACTTGCACTCATCTATACAAGTCTTACACAGAATGCACAAATCCTTGATCACATAGATTCAACTCTTGGCACTTAGCCTACATCACATAGATATATCATCCACTACTTCTCTATACAACCTAGACATCTGTATATACATACAAAATATGCCTAAACATGGGTAAACCCATGGGCCGACATCCCTTTCCCATTACATATTCCCAAAAACCCAAAAAGGGGGACGAGATCTTGTGATCTCCGCTTCATCTTGCACTCCTACTTAGACAAGCTTTCAAAGTTCCAAAATAGGTCATCATGACCAAGAAATTCCAAAAACTTGGTCAAGGGCCAATAGGCCCCCAACACTCACATGTGACTCGTCCCAAGTCACTCTGGTCTGAGCAATTTTGCCTCGAATGCCTTGATCTTGGCTCGAGCTGCTTCGACTTGTTTCTTTGTTGTGGCCTCTTTTTGAGTGAATTACTAGATCACTGCATCATTCACTGGTCCTTATAGGCATTGTTCTGCTATGAGGAAGACATGTTCTAGCTCTGCTCCTTGGCTCTCGACCTCTGTAAACAACTGGCATGTCTTATATTGCACAGGTTGAAGTTGTTGAGTGACTTCCATCACTTTTCTTTGAAGCGTATGGATCTTCTATTGAATTGTGCATTTTTCATGAGACCTATTCATTCTGTCTACAGCTAACAGGGCCTTCAGCTGCACCTGTAGTGTATCTGTGTGCTACTTCACTTCTTGGAGATGCGACTCCAATGTCTGCAACTCAAGATTCTAAGTGAGTTTTTCATATGTTTGAGCACTCCGGCTACTCAGCTTTTTGCACTCCAAGGAAAGATCTCTTAATCTATCAACTGTGTTGCGGGTAGTGGCTTCCCTTTGGTCTCGTACATCTTGAGGGATCTCGGGCATAGTGCAGAGCTCCAAGTCTGTTATGCGCTGCTAGAGCTACTGGATTACGTCTTCGAGTTGTGCCACTTGCCATGGAACTTGTTCTTCGACCATTACTTCAATAATTATTACAGAGCGAAGTTCCCTGTGGACCATCTCTTATACTTTGATTTTCTCTACGAGCAATTGTTCCTTTTCTTTATGCAACTTGAATTTTTCTTCATCGAACCTTTCTTTCAAAGTAAGCTTCTCACATTTGGCAGTACTACATTGCTCTAGAATATATTCTTGTTCTTGCGCCAAAGCTTGGGTGGCTTTCGTTGTCTCCTCCTATGCTCGTCGAAGGAAAGCTTCAACTATACCAATGATCCAGTGGAGTTGATATGGCTCATCTCCTATTTCTGGTGTTCTTGTTGATAGAGGCATAGTAGAAACTGCACGGCTGGACTATAGTGCCTACTGCACTTCTTGAAGTTCAACCTTAATCTGACTGAACACCTCCTCTTGCTTAGCTTATTTCTTCTCTACTATCTCCAATGAAGCATCGTTCAGTGCTGTAATGATGAAGTTGAAGTCGTCTGAAGTGAGGGTGGTCTCAAATTTGGTCCTGGTTGCTTTCGATTTTTTCCTTGAAGAAGGTTTCGGAGGGGAAGCCTTCCTTTTATTTGAGGGGTCCTCATCATCTCTAGGGGGTGTAGCTTTGCCTTTCTTCAGTTCAAATTTTGTGCCATATATCTCCTCATCATCACATCCTTGATCAGGTGAGAAAGAAGTAGTCTTCACAAATGCACTGTCTAAATCATGGACCTCTTAAGTCTTCTTTGTCTTGCTAGGTCTAGTTATATCCGTTGCAGTTTCTGGACTGTCAACATCGGACATCTCTGTAGGGTTCACTGGAACAAGGAGGTCCACTGACCATTCCTTAGTAATCTCTTCTAAGTCTTCCTTCTTCAGCTTGTAGTATGACTGCAGTTGTTGTTTATGCTCATCAGTGTGTGTTGTGATATAGATGAAATGGTAGTTTTCATTGAATTTCATCAATGGCCTAAACCTGTGGAGTGTGATCGGGGTTATACGTGTCTCAGACTGGATAGCAGTCTTCAGCTAGTTGTAATAAGTGTGGACGATGGCATTTGATTGCCACTGCTTGTTCATGTCACTAAAGTACCACAGCATACTGAACTTCACAGCCAGTTGTTCAAAGAGCTCGATGTCTAAGAAGGTTGCACCTTTTTGCATCTCCCATGTGATGAACACAATTAAGATGAGAAGATAACTAAAGTGGAACTCATATCCCTAGTCTTTCACTTCCTTGCAGTCCAGTTCTAACTAGTTCACCAAGTACTTCACCCAATTCATGTGTAGGCCCTCCATGCACTTCCCTGTGAGGTCAACTACAAATCTGGTTACTTGGGTAGGCCGGTTCTTGCAAACTAATTTCCTTGCGATCAGGTGACAGGCTAGGCACACTACGCCACTCTATATAGAGGCTACCTTGTAGCCTCATGTGTTCTTCTCTACATCTCCATAAGTATCCTTTATCCTCTTGGCAAGAGTGTGATCCGTGGTATTTCCAGGGTAGAAATCCTATGGGACGGGGCCTTGCATGCTTAGCCCTATGATACGATTGATCAATGTCGAATCCATTTTGATGCAGTCGTTCAACCACAAATAACCTCCATGATAGAAAGACAACAGAATTTGACGAATGTGTTCACCTCTTGGTGTCACCCGAAGTGTGGAATCTTCATAACATTCAGTAGGGTGGAATGCGTGAGGTTCTGGGTCCATGACCGAGGGGTAGTATTTGAGTTCTTTTGTTTGGTTCTCATTAGATACTTATGCGGGGTGAGCATGTTGTAAACCTTCCTGTCATCGAGGTTGAAGTTGCTAAACTTCAACACCGGGAGCTTATCCTGGTCAACACAAAATGCACACACCTCTTTTGGAAGGTACGTAGTGACCAATGTGTATTCAAAGTCTCTTGTCACACTATCTCAGTTTATTGTGTCCCTCAGAGGTGGTAGATAGGTAGGTAGGATGCTAAAAATCATCTTAGCATTTTCTAAGTCATCCTTATTCTTAGTTTTCCTCTCATGGGACAGTCTAGCTCCATGGGAAGTGGATGGAGAGGCTGAAAATCCTCTCATCGAAGATGCTTGTTCACCTACAGACACTCCTTTCTCTGACATGATTCTTTCAGTCATCAAGTCGAGGAGAAATTATGTCACTGATTCTTCAACTGCAGTGAGCTCGTTGGACATACGTGCTAGGGATTAAGATTATCGGGGTCATGATGGACTTATAAACTGCACTGGAATAATAGCAAGGGCGCAATGACCACTGTATGCAATTCGTTCAATCTGTGGGCTTCAAATTCTCAGTTAGAAAAAGTGTTCTCCATGCATGGCACGAAGGGATAAGTAGGCAACTCGGGAATGGTTCGTGTGCAATGGTTACGAGCCCCTATTAACTCTTGTTCGATCCATTATGGAGTAGTCCAACGGTCTGATCACGAACCTTTATTGCTTTTCTGTCCATTTGGAGTGGAATTCGAATGGATATATCGGCCCCAATGGCTATATTGCTTCGCCATGGAAAAGTGCCATGTGTCGTTGTTCTGATATCCCAACAAAGCTCCAATTTTGCAAATTTTCTTTCTACGAAGTTCCCTCTGGAATATTTTGTAACTTTTCAATCTTAGCCCTCTTCTTACTTAGCTTTCTAGCCTTCTTTCCAATGAGCTTTGTCTCGATGATCTCTTTTCCATTTTGATTCTTATCATCTCTTAACATAGTCATTGCCTGTTGTTGAGATTCTTTCCTAGGATTCAGGGGTAATACCTCTTCTTTATCTGGAATAAGTACTTTAGTCTTATGTGGCTCTCCTAATGTTCTTGCAGCGTCAACATCAATGTTTCTAGTGACAAATAGCTTCGATATGTTCTCATGTTATTCAATCAATTGTGTGATCCTTCTAGCCATGAAATATTTTAAGTCTTGTTTCTAATACTCCGAGGATTCTTCTTCTTCCTTTCGCCTGGCTTGAGCTCTATCAATCCAAGGTTTTCCTATTAGCATGGTAAATGAGGTGATGTCTTCAATAAACTTAATAATCTCAAATATTCTTCTGTTGAAGTTCCATTAACGTTCATAGGTATCTGAGCGAGCATCCCACATAAGTTTATCATCTTTCCTCTGAATAGTCCTATTCCTCCTAATGAAGGGATCGTAGCAGGCCTTCCTATATCTTCCCAAGTTCTTTTTGTCATGATATTCACTTGTGTGTTCTCATCTAGAACATAGTCAATGTCGATGTCCCGTATTCTTATTGCAAGGCACTCCTTGTCTTTAAAAATCTCTGATAGTCTAACATGTCGATGGTCATCCAAGGTGTCTTTCATATGTAGTAATGCCTTCTTTGATTCTTTCTGGGGTTCTTCTATATCCTTATTTTCTGGATCTGGATTAGGGTTTTCTGGTCTTATGTTCATACTTTCAAGCTTAACAATCATTTTGGGGCAATACAACACTTCATGGTCCATAGCCTTACAACAAAGTCAACTAGGTCTTCTTCCAAGGCATTCCTTAGCAAGATGTCTTGGTCTTCCGCAACTGTAACAGAGGGTTAATCCTCTCTTTCTTTTAAATGATCAACAACCTCTCCTGTACTACGCACTAGGATCATATGCGCTAACCTGCAACAAATTGTTTCTAGGATCCTGCATAAATTTGTTAGTCCAAACATCTTTTCTATGCATAGGTATAACATATCTTTCATGATTCTTATCAGATCTATTCATATCAAACCTTATTTAATCTATTAGTTCCCTAGTTTTTAAGCTAGGATAGAATCTATCAATCATACCTATATCCATCCTCTAGAAAAGAAAATTTTCACTTATGTTACTTTTACAAAGAACAAATCTTTCAGATCTAAAATTTGTTAACTATTCTTACCTTTATCAGAGAAAAAATCTTACAAATCTTACCTCTCTTCTTCAGATCAAACTTCTTCTCTTTAGATCTGACCTTTTTCTTGGCACAAAGCTTCGCATGTCAAGTAAAATGTTGTGCACTAGGGAAAAAGATCTACTCACAAAGATTTCACACTTTCAGATCGAATATTTTGCACAAAGATTCTTCTTTCTTAGTTCCCAACAATCATAGTTTCAGGTCTTGACAATGAAACCCTTTTTTGGCACAGGGGCAGACCTAGGGTTCAACGCTTCAAAAATGCACCAAAAAAACCGTAACTACTGGCCCTTTTGGCAACACCTGCAAAGCAGATGAAGTCTCACCCGAGGTAGAGGTAGGGGTGGTTGCAAGACTCAAGTGTCTACAACCTTAGTTGGGACACAGATATATAATTATAACACTCTAATAAAGCACTTAACACCTTTAGTTCCTTAATATACAATCATTATCTACTTCACTGATAAAACAGAGCCTCACAATATTCACATTAACCTACTGTATCCAAGCACTTAGCATAGGTAAACAGATCAGATTAAGCACAAAGCACAACCATGTAGATCAGATCTAGCATTCCCACATATAATAAGCACAAAGAAAGTATATCTATCCAACTACATTAAAGCACTTATCAAAATAAGACATAAACTCATTAAGACAAGAACAAATCATCATAACACAGGATTTACGTGGTTCACCCCTCTCCTAGGGCTTCATCCACCAACTCTTATTCTTTATAGTCTTCACTCAATTGGTTACAAGAACAGAGCCTCAAAAACCTTACTCTGCACAGGACAAAAGATCTGCTAGAACAGAGCCGCAACTTGCTAGATCCTTCTTCCTTGCATTATAGCACTAAGCCTCCTATCGCATCGCACAAGGACTTGCACTCAGCTCTACAAGTCTCACATAGAATGCATAAAGCCTTGATCACACATATTCACCTCTTGGAACTTATCCTATATCACATAGATATATCATCCACTACTTCTCTATATGGCCTAGACATCTATATATACATACAAAATAGGCCTAAACATGGGTAAACCCATGGGCCAACATCCCCTTCTCGTTAAGTGTTCCCAAAAACCAAAAAAGGGTCCCAAAAAGGGGGCTGAGATCCTGTGATCTCCGCTTCGTCTTGCACTCCTACTTCGACAGGTTGTCGAAGTTCTAGAATAGGTCATCATGACCAAGAAATTCTCAAAACTTGGTCAAGGGACAACAATGGAATAGCCAAGAGAAAGGGGGTCTCATCACAATCCATCCTTCTCATCTCCATGAAATTCTTGTGGATAACATTGTCACCACTGGTCACCAATCTAGGACAGTGTCCCTCATCTCTTCCCTTGAATCAAAAAAGAAAAAGAAATAAGAATAAGAATAAAAGGAATTGAATGGGTTAGGAAACAATCGCATCCATGATAAGGTGTAGCTTGCCCTCTATAGAGGAACCCATAGGTAATACCTACATTTCCCTCTTATCACTGCACCATATGCCCAAACACTTCCCATGTCACCTCACACACAATTATATAACCTAGATTCGATCTCACCTAGGAAACACCCCAAACTTAAGGAGGAATATCCCAATAGGAAATCCTAAGACCCTCTCCAAACCTGACTTGTTAAATTACTTAACGTCTTTGAGCATTTGTCTGGGTAAAGGGGGGTTTGATGCATATGTTTGGGTAATTTTATTATTATATATGATTTACATTTTTATTATCCTTATGACTTATGAACCCCTGGAAGGAATACTTTTTTTTTCTATAGGACTTTTCCCGGTGGACAGGTACATATGGGGGAATGATTAGCTCGGACCTCCATGCGGCTAAAATCCCACAGATGGATGTTGTGACCCCACCAGGGGGAGAGGGACACCAGAGGCTTGCACCAGGAAGAAAGAAGGACGTTGCACCAAGGACACTCCAACAAACATAGACCCAAAGGGATATTTCCTTTCCACCTGGATGTTGATCCTTGAGATCACATGACATCAGCATTATAACCCCGATGTCATCCAGAGTTAGGGTTTTCACTTACGAGGGTAGTCGTGTGCTAGTTGGCACGTGTGGCAGCATTTAGGGCCTTTGGAGGCCAAATTTTATACATTTGAGGCCTAACGTTCCACCCTATGGGCCTAATGTCACCCTAGAAAGGGATGGCGTCACCCTTGGATATGATTTTAGGGTTTAATTAATGTCATTTATGCAAAAACTAGATTTTAAATGTAAATTGGCCCTGTCGTCCTTTTTATGACCTAATTTTAATTAAAGGTCATTGATGTTGTATAAATAGAGAGAGAAAACTCTCATTTTTTCATCATGAACTCATCACACAAGTGTGTGGTCTGAAATTCGACCCTCTTTAAGGGTTATTGCCTGAACTAATTGGTGCACAACTTCTTGGAGAGGCAATTTTTGGTTTATTTTGTCTATTTTTCATTGTGGAGGATCTTCAACTAGGGTTTGGCTTGATTATTCTTGGTGAAGTAAGTAGAAAATATGCAATTTTTCTATGTTATTGAATACTTGTGGTAAATTTTACTTGTTTCATGTTAAAGATTATGAAATTTCTTGCTTAAAACCCTAGGAAAGAAACATAAGTTGTTATCTTTTATCTCTATAGTTTTCCACTTGTTAAATTTTCTCAAAGTGCATCTTGTTTATAAGTAGATACTAAAGACCTAAATGCTAGTACTCTAGTGGCCCTACTCTAATTTCCTATTGCATATATTATTTCCAAATTTTTCTAAGGAAAGAGAAACTGCTAGGGCTTAAGTTTCCTTACTTTCTAGCCAATTGTCTCTTAGAACTTGGATGCTTGAGGCCTTGGGTTACCAACACCTCCTCCATCCATTCCATATCCTTTGACTAAGTACTATCATTTCTATTTAGATCTAAGATTTTTTGTTCCTATTGTTGACTCCATACACCCTTAAAAGTCACTAGTCCACTTACTATAGTGATTGATTGATCAAACAACTCTCAAACTATATTCCTTGAAACTTTTACTAATTTTTACTAACATTAAACTAGACCAATCCATTAACTAATTTGTTGTTGCTAGAAAATATTTCTGCATCCATCTAACAGTAGAAAATTCATCTCAAAAGTAACATTAAAATCTGATTGGACATTGCCAATTATGCTTTTGACAAGTTGTTATCATTTTTCCAACTTAGAGCTATATTTTCTTTTCATTTTCAAGCATTCTTCAGGCATAATTGTTGTGTTTGTTACAAAATATTCATTGTTGTTATAAATAATTACCTTGTTTCATTTTTACATCAGCTTACTTATTTTTCATAGGTGCATGGTCTTATGAAGCACTAACATGATATGGTACATGTAAATTACACTTGTTTCTATTTGTTGTCTTGTTCTGGGAAGGTACACTTTATTTACCCTTTGATTCGTCTCTATGAGACACAAAGAACCTCTGACTTGAGTGACCTGTGAGAGGGTTGGGAATTTCTTATATATTTTTCCTCAACCTTCTCAAAACCCTTAGGTCACTAGGGACATCTCCCTTGGGGTACTATGATATACCCCTAAATACAAAGGGATTTCCTATTAAGGTGATAGTGATAGGTCACTCCATGTTACGCCAATCTTGCATCCACTTTCTTTGGGATTTGGGAAAGTACAGATTGTGAGATAATAGGTACTCCATGTCTAGGACGTGTGGGCCTCAATACTTGAACTCCTTAGTTATTCCTAGGCTAGGGGATACCACCACCGAATAAAGAATACAGTTCATCACAATAGAAGAAACAACACAGCAAGCAAGAAGAAACATGGGAAAATTTCTCGAGGGTAGAAGAAGCAGATCCAAGTTTGGAAAACTTACCCATAACACGATGGAAGTGAGGTTTTAAATCAAGCAGAAAGAGACATAAGAACTAGATAAGGATCAAGAGGAATAACATGAACATGAAGAACAAGGGAAGAGAACTTGTTGCGCAGTGAGAACTTGGGTATTGCAATATCGATGATACTTGAGAAACAAGAAAAACATCTACCCATATTGAAGGAGAAAGTTAAAATGGAGTTTGACACTTATTCAACTCAATTACAGGTTAGGAATGATGTCTTAAGTTATCATTTACTGCAGAGTCAACAGATGAAATTTTGTAATAGGAAACACAAGTAAAAGAAAAGGTCACAACTACAAGAGAAATGTTCCAGAAGCTCATTGCGATGTGGAAGAAGGCCTGAAGTGGCTAGGGATAAGCCATGCGTGAGTCTTGGGGGCCTGTTGGAGCAAGACATTTTGGGAATCACGTAGGAGAAAAATGCACGACAAGTCAGTTGAGGACCAATGCACGTCGAAGAAAGGAAGACAGTTAGCTCATTTTCAAGAGTAGTGCGTGTGAAAGAAGGAAGTTATGTAACACACCCAACCCATTAAAGGTCTTTTAAGGGGTGGGGTATCATACTTTTCATTTTCCTCTTAAATCAAATCCTCCTACTAACCAACGACGAGCTCAACCCCTTTCTACGATATCGGTTGTAGAGGAATTTGACACTTCAACACTTCAGCACTTTGGCACTTTGGCCTTGAATGCTTATTTACTATCCACGCATGAGATCTCTTGGAGTCCTGAAATCCTGAAGTCCTGTAAGATTTCCACATGGCTCTGACCTTCGGGCCTTTTTGACTCTCTACAATACTACACCCCGAATCCTCCGGAGTCCCTAAATACCGGAGTCCTAGAGTTATGGTCACTTCACCAACCACTCTGGCTAGGTGGCCTCATACTAAGGTATGACACATATAAAGGGCTAGGGGTGACACATGTCACATTCCAATGGGTCTATAGGGTATGCGATATGCACAAATCCAAGTGACACATCCCATGTAAAATTTGGGTCCACGTCACCCTGGGTGTTGTCATTGCACCACGTCACTCTGGACCCATCAACCTTCATGCCTTTCGATCTCGTGTCCAAGGTAGGTCCATGTAACCCTTGGATCAACGACCTCCATGAATTCACAACTTCGACATTCGGGGGTTTCATGATGTAAACTTCTCCTTTCTCCCAAAGTTGTTCAATGTCAGGTTAACGATGGCCTAGATTTTATGGTTAGGATAATTCCTGAAGCGCCCTCATATCAATGAATCTCGTTACTTCAGGTTTCAAATATTATCAACACACCACTCTTCAATTACCCTAGAGTACCAAGTCTCAGTACTAAAGGATCTAGTGCCATGCGTCGCCCATATATCAATGGCTGAGAGGGATCCCAAAGGATCCATAGATCCACACTCCACATTACTTCACGACTCCGACCTTCAGTAGTTTTGCGATGCAAAATCCTCTTTTCTCCCAGAGTCGATCACTTTTGGGCTGAGCATAGCCTATATCTGACGATCCAAGGGTATCCATGTAACCTCATAGATCTATATTTTGTAACTTCTTCTCAAGGGTCCCTTGGGTCTCATTCTTGGATCACTCCTAGAGGGACATCTGTCATCCCGAAACACTTTGGTAAGAATATGTGCAACTGCATCAGGTCACCGATGTCCCCTTACCATTCCACTATGTCACCACACCTGGAAATGCTATCACTCGACAGGTGGGACCCCTCGTGCCCTCGGCATGATACACACATCCCCATGATCAAATGGTCAATAGGGGTCTCAAAGGATCCTTAGATCCACGATCCACATTACTTCATAGCTTCAGCCTTTGGGGTTTTTGACGTTACAACATATTTTTTCTCTCGAACAGGTCAACGTTGGGTTGAATTCATCATAAATCTGATGGCTAGGATAGAACCCAAAGGATCCCTAGATCAATGGTCCTGGTCACTTCGTGGCTCCAGCCTTTGGGGGCTTTTCCTTCACTGCCACTCTATTTTCCTAAAGCAAAACTTCACCAAAGTATGATGTGTGGGTCCCTCCTCCTAAATGATCAGATGGTAGGTGGGGTTCTGAATGATATCCATAAATTTACATCTCTCCCTTACTTCATAACTTCGGCATTCAGGGAGTTTGATGCTATAGAATCTCCATCCTACAAGAGTAGAACTTCATCGAAGTTATCTCAATGTAGATTCAATGGCTGAGGGACCCTCGAACATTCTTGATCAACTGTCCACACTAATTCTCTATGGGTAGTTAGATATTGGTTTAGATGGTAAGATAGGTTCACCTAACCACTAGGGAAACCATTCATTTTCGGTCAACTTGTCGGTAACCGAATCTCTCGGTTACCTTTGGCCAATTTAAGGTTGGTAAGGTCAGAAATAATCTGAAGTCCTGGACTTCCAGAGCTCCGAAGTCAGGAGGACTTAGCTCCCTTAGGCTTAGCCTAAGGTTCCTAGGTGTTGGTAATATGGGTCCTCCCAAATAGATCTTATACGCTTGTCTTCCAACCAAATATATCTCCCCTTTCAAGTATTGAACCTTGCTATCCTTCCTGAGATTTATCATGAAATGGTTAAGGACTTGGGCATGAAATCTTGATCACACAACAAGGAGTTTGAAAGAGATATCCTCTTCAAATAGACAGGGTCAGATTGACACGATATCTCTTATCTAGGTCATCCTAAAGGATTATGTGTGAAGATGCCTCAAGGAATAAGTTGGGGCATACAGACTATCAGTTAGAAGAATAAGTTAGCAAGGATATGAATGCATACACATATCATGACCATTCCACAAAAAAACCATTTATAGATACATATATATGAACCCATTCATTCATCCATTATTTCAGTTCAATACACAAAGTATGAAAACACTTATCAGAACCAAAAGATGTGATGTGATTGTTGAAAGGGGTGCCCATTTCCACCCAACCATAGGCTCAGTCACTCCTAATGGATTTACCACTGGCCACTCCCGATCTAGACCACGATGCTTTGAGATTGAATCTTTTATTTCGTCTCTGTTAGCACTCTGTAAATTTATTTGGTTGATAAACAAACAATAGAGGTAACTATTTCAACCAACTTTAGAGATGGGTACTATCCTGATCAGCTAGGAGAGGGCTCTCTCATGTCACTTGATATTTCTTTGGAAATCAATGGCTAGATTTGGCTTTGTTTTTGGGGGGGGTTTATAAATTTGTTGGCAAGGAATGGGAGGCACACTTAGGGCTATGGAGTCGAAATTATGAAAGTAAATGAAAACAATGACTGGACAGTAGAATTCTTTAGAGGATAAAGGCTAAATGAGGCAATGAATCTCAATTATAAATTGTATTTATGAAGAGTGTAAGAAGAAGGAAAAACAAGTAACTGCATCAGAGCATTACTGAAATGAATTATGAATTAGTTAGGAAGAAAATTAAATAGTTTAAATTGCTTAATTCGAGAGCATCATAAGATGAATTATGAGCTTTTAACTATCCAATTTAAACAGAAGAAAATGCAAATGGAATTAAAGAACAAAGGAAATGCATACAAGGAGAGGAGACAAAACTCATATAAACACCATTAGAATCTTTTCATAGAGACTTCAAATCTTCTGCATATGTATTCAATTCAACTCCAGAAAATTACAATTGAGTTTAGAAAAACTAAAAGGTGCCCTTAAACTTTTGCAAACCATTAATACATTGGGAACTTATAATACTTATACAGTTTGAGTTCCTTTAGTTAGAAACCGATTACAATAGCTGAACAGAAACGTTTCATCTTCTAAAACCGAGTACAACGATTACAAATGACAGTTTTCAAAAAAAATGTTTCATGATCACACTTCTGATTCCTCTGACGCTTCAGCTCCTTCCTCTGCCACATTCTCTTTGAAATTTCACCTGTACTATTTGAAATCCAATTTCATTTATCCATATTCTCCTTAAAAAATTGGGAATAATATATTTGAATAAAAATAATTCCCAAATATTTTTTATCCTGTAGAATTAAATTTCCATATTGTAACTCATGCCCATTGTTATAACCCTATAATTTATAGGATCATCTAGTGACTAGAAAATTTTCACTGTTGATATATGCTATCTTGTGAATAATATTTCATTCATGCAAATTATTTTCAAAAAAAAGAAAGAAAAGAAAAAATAAAAGAAAGAAAAAGAAAGAGAATAAAAGAGGGCATAAAAGAAAATGGATAAAAGCCCCATGCAAAAATAATGACTTGGTTCATACAGCTCAAACATGGCCAAGCCCTTTGAATTTATGTTGATAGGTTTAGTGAATAACCCTGGTTGAACTATTTAATCTTAACCAAGTAGTTAGGATAGTTAGTGAATGAATTTGATCAAACTATTTAATCCTCATCAAATAGCCCCAAGGTAGAGTAATTTCTTATCTCAATAGTCTAATCTGATATAAATGTGTAGTTAGGTTGGATAGGACATAGGCCAGCTAGTTATCCTTTCAATAAACATGTTTGATGCTCAAAGAAATTTCATGATGATAATGTTGAGTTGTGATTCCTAACCCCATGGTGACAGAAAGCAAGAGAAAGCAGCAAAAACCCACAAAAAGAGCACTATCCTAAGTTTCACTGCATATTTTTTATTCTCTCCCGGAGACTAAAGAGTGCCCAAAAAGTGACGGTTGATCTAATGGCATGTAGATCAACTGTGGACATTTGACCCCGAGCCTCCCCGACCTTAATACTTTTAACGGGAGGGGGGTGTCCGACGTGAAGAAGTAAAGAACGTGCTTAGATCAACGGTTGAGCTATTAGTGCATAGATCAACGACTCAGAGCAAGTTCCAGACCCCCCAATCATTCTGCCTTTAACAGTGGGGGGGGGGGTCTGAAATAATGGTTAACAAGTGTGTATGGATCTACGGTTCATCTGAAAATGCACAGATGGNACCCCCTCAACTATTATGCCTTTAACAATGGGGGGGTGGGGGGGGGTCTGGAATGAGGCAGTTTTCCCCGGTGGGCCCCATCCCAATCTGTCATCCATCCATTTGTTCTGGTCCCCCTCCACTACAAACCACTTATCGACATACCATCCATGTCATACCGCCACCACCCCATGATGCCACATCCCACTATCACATCTTACATGTCCCGTCTCATTACTCTGTCAAAGTATCCCTACCCCTATGACTTGTCACATGTCTCATCCCATTTACCTGTCCTCTAATCATCTCCCTCCACGTCATCTTGGCATACCCGTCACCCATTCATCGCCCTCCACCTAATACCTTAGTTGATCTATTGGCCATTTATTACAGGTTAACGTATTCATTAGCCTGTTGACCTGTCATCTGCACCAAATGGATACCCGTTCACTTAAAATAAGCCTCGTTTTCTCCATTTGCCCATTGTTCATACTCTCTGCACAACATAAAATCCATTTTACTCGCTTCTGCAACCATTTTCCTAGCCATATCCATTGCCTACTAACGTTTTGTTTCACTGTGCAGGTGTCAGTTAAATCAATGGTGCCAAAATCCAAAAAATCAGTAGTCAAGGAAAATCATTTCCTCCCACCTCCTGTTGATCTCGATCGGATTCCATTATTTGATAAAGATTATCTAATCACAGAGACTAGGTGCAAATTCGACCTCATGGAATTGCAGACATGGTTCAAAGATATCTTCATAGACCAAAGCGATGAGACTGGGCTCTGGGAGTCAAATATCCCTCCGTATTTATTTCCCCAAGTCCACCATTTTCCCGAGTTTTCCCTCAAAAGTCAGGCTCATTATCTCCTTGACCAGAGATCCATAGTATCAACTTCTAGAGGAACTCTTTTCTTCATCACACCCAAGGCCATTGATCAAATGATGCAGATACCTAGAGTCAAATCTTGTTCTCCCCTCACCATCGAAATTCTAACAGAAATGTATGAGAGCCTCTCTTTTCCCTGAAGAGCATATATTTTTGAGTTGTTCCTCCCACAGGAAGCCCATTTCCCCAAGAAAAATCCTCCTTACCACTCTTCCATATTTTCAGAAAAGGGCCACCAAGTTATTTCATCATTGTGTTGTATTCTCAGTTATTTTTCAGATGAATGGGTGGATGAACCCATCTTGGGTTTCCTATCCATTTTCTCTGTCGAAGTAAAGGTCTCTATCGATTTCAATTACAACACCTTTATGGCCAAGAACATCCATGATAAGTTGTTCAAATTCGCCACCGAGGGCATGTTCCGGTATTTTTCAATACTAGCTTACATGTTCACTTTAGTCCAAGCAGATAGACTCATTTTTACTATGCAGAAAGCGAACCAGGACAACAAACCACAAGCGGTGACTTCTTGGACTTCGCTGCTCAAAAGAAACTCCACAAAGTTCAATTTTAAACAGTTTATTGAGCATTTTTACAATCCAGTGGTGAGCATGCTCAGTGGAAAACTAGAACCGAGGGTAAATGAGCAGGTCCAGAGAATTTCACACCTTTCATACCTCGCCAAGACTGGAGATTGGTACCTCTATCAAAATCACACAGAAATCAGGGTATATGGGTGTGAGTTAGCTCCATACAAATTTCCCACATATTTTCCTGTCAGGATATTTTCCCTAGAGTTTATTAGACAAATGATAAATTTGGATGATATACATTTTGTATCTCTAAAGAAGAAACAAAAGATGAGAATCAAAGGGAATATAGGACCTTTTATCTGCAACAGTTGAGTTGTTGGTGAAGAGGAAAATAAATTATTGAAGGACATGAAGTTTAATACCAGTTTCACCTGGCAATGTGATCCATGTGGGATCATTGCAGAGATGATATCAAAGAACAAAATCTCTCCTTATGCTCACACACTCAAACGAGAAACTGAGAAATATGTGAACCAGATAGAGTGGGAAGTGAACACCCTGGAAGATACTGAACAACAGTCTCCCTTAACCATGATTTTGCAAACTACTACTCCATAGGTACCAAAGGAGAAAAGGCCCATAAAGGATACTTCCCCTTCAACCACATAAATCTCAGTTGAGGATTTCCAAGTATACACCAAAAGGCCAAAAGCCAGTCATACAACTAACACAACTGGTGAAAAGGGAACCCAATCCACTACCATTACAAAAGGGGATCATTCACCTCTTGTCTCAAGCAACCAACAGATCTTGTCTACTTTTTCATCCAAGCAGCAGACTGACAGCTCACTAATCAACCCACCAAATCAAGGGGGTGCAAAGCTGAGTATTTTTTAGAAATATGATATGATCAAGAAAAAGAATCAGATGTTGATCAGTAGCACTTATGCTCAGTCTTGGAAGAAAACCTCCACAACACAACACAGATTGTTATCAAATTTTGATATAGAGAAGGGGAGAATGCATATGGAATTCTTGCAGGCACAAGTACCCCATCCAAAGGAGGTCATTGATTACAAAAGGTCAACTTTTGAATTTGATGCCAAACAAGTCCACCCAGCTGACCAGATGGATCTGCACAAGAAAACTGGAGAAATGGTTTTCTCCACATTGTCTCATGCTTCCTACTACTACAAAATTGTAGGTCTCTCTAAACAATCTTTAGACCCATTTAGAACTGGAGAAAATATCTTCTTTTGCAAAGGAGAACAGGGTTAAATCCTTAGAAGAACTGATACTCAAAATTGGGTATGATCCTTCAAATGTGAAGGCAGTTGAGGAATTGGCTAAGAAAAATAATGTTGACATAGCATATCTAAGGAAGCAACTAAAATTTCCAGCTATAGAGGATTCACAGGCCAAAGAGATAATTGAGACAGAAGGGGAGAAGGAGGAAATGCTAAAATTGATAATGGAACAGAATGCACAGATAAAGGACATGGAAGAAGAGTTGGAGAGGTTAGTAAAGGAGAAAGAACAAACAACATCGATGGAATTCATCCCACTAAGTGCAGTTCCTCTCACATGAGTCAGCACAACAACTGTCTCAACAACCACTATAGTAGAGCTTCCATTAGCCACCCCACTGACAGCTCTAGAAAATATTGTAGAGATAGAAAAATCAATGGAGGAGATGACCCAACGAGGAACAGAGATCAACAGACTGAAAAAAGAGGTTGATAATCTCTAGGAGCTTAAGACTTCCTACCAGACAAGTTACAACATTGAGAGACAAGCATCGGAAAAGCTCAAGCAGGAAATGCGGCATCTTCAGAAACAAACAATGGGAGGTAAAACACTAGCAGAGGCTAAGGATAACATTTGGATAGATATCTCCAAATCCATTAACAAAATATGGCCCATGGTGCAAATCATGTTTGAGAAACATGAACTAGTGTTTTGGGAATAGGAAGACCATCAAAAAAATAAGAGGAGAGCTGGGTGAAATTCCCACATAAGCTAATGAAATCATTAATTTTATGAATTCAAAGATGAAGGAAGAGCTAGAAGACTTGAAAGTTGAATACAGAATGAAAACTATCTTTGAAGTCAAATGAGTTTTGACCAAAAGAGGATTGATGTTACAGTTGGAGGGGAAAACCCAGAACATAGAGGTCGGAGTTCAAAGGTTTTTCATCAAAATCGAGGTTTTGCAGAAGAAAGGACTTCCTGGTTTACTGATCCTAAATGACAAGTTGATGAACCTCCCTGACTACAAGCAGAAGATCGCCATGGTGGCCAAGGATAGTTCCAAGTTTTTTGGTATACAGGGTAGCATCACAAGAAAGGCGTTCCTAGATACTTTGTAGATGGACCTCAGTATTCAGCACGAGACCAAATATATTTTCATCATCAAGCCTACTTTTGCTGAATATACAAAAATGGATGAAATCTACCAAAGACTGCTCAAAGTCACCATTCCCAGTCAACAAAGATGGGAGGAGTTGTGCACTTTGATCAAATGAGGGATGAGGTTTACCATCCAACTCAGCATGTAGAGAAGTCAATGTCATGTGAATGGCTCACCAACGACCTTCCCCAAAATTAGCATGATGGATACAATAGATCATCATCAATTCCTACATTTTTGCATCTTTTTATCTAGTTAGTTACATTTAGAATATGCCACGTCCTGATCATTTAATGACGGGGTCGTTTTTAATTTTTGTGATAAATACTTCAAACTTTGAAGTGGTGAGAGTTGATTTTTATGCCCTAGCAAGCTGTAAGAATTGTAATTTTTGTCAAGAGATCTTCTAGTAATATAAAGATACATTTCACAGGATTCCTGCATGTTATTTGTTGGTGACGTTTTCTATTCTCAGTTGAATGTCTATATCTCTTAGTTATCATCTTGTTTTCTAATCTGATCATTTAAAAGGAGTTAAATTTGCATAATTTACCTTTACGTACTATGTTCCTAGATTTTAAAGATCTAAGTGTTTCTCTTCTTATGTTGTAGTCAAGAAATTCTTAAATGCTTCTTGGTTATAATTAATCAATCTCGCCTTTTTCTACTGTCCATCATTTTATTTCTAAATAATCCAATAGTTGCATTATCGTTCCCTATGAAAAGAATCTTTACATTTGTGCTTTGATCTCTACCTTTATAAAACATACCCCATAGCCCAATGAATGCGTAACACCTTTTAGCCATTTTATAAAAACAAACAACTCGGTCCTACATATTTTAACTAGCCTAATATTTGACTTTAAAACAAAGTTAAATATTACAGAGAGATCCCTCTCTGAAACTGGCAGGGCTAGATTCGAGTTTCGAAGTGGTTGGATAAGGTTACCTCAGGTAAGTTTCTTCTTCTTTCCAACAACCTCTAGGAATTTACAGAGTGATACATAATTGGCGACCATACGGGGGACTGAACAAAATTTCTATCCCTTGTTTTGTTTCCAATAAGATAAAGGAAACTTTATTTATGAACTAATCACAAACCCTAAATTCATATAGAGATAAGGTTCAAAGGTTTTTAAAGTTTGTGTATGTTAGTTAAAGATTCCTAAAAAAAAAAATCATCATCAACATTCTGGCTCCTAAAAGAGTTTTCACTAGATCTCATCCAAACCCAGAACCTGTAATAGTAATATATAATCCCAAAAAATTACTCAGAAAGAAAAACACTGCAGAGGTTTCCGAGAGTCACAACCCACTTCTAAGGTCCCCTTCTCTCACAGAGAAGTTAGTTTCTCTTCAACATCTCGAGTTTTTATACATCTTTTGAGAAAAGCCTTTTTAAGACAAAATCTGATAGTTTTGTCAGTGAAACAGTTTTAGATCAAACCATCTTTCAGCCTAGGAACCCTGAAATACTCTCTCCCAGAGCTGAAGTTGATCAACATTTTTTCCCCGAATATGATAAGCTTGAAGACCTAGTTGCGAATCTTGGTCAATCCTTAGCCAAACTCCACCTTTAGCAGTCATTCAAACTTCCTTCTTTGACTATTGCTCCAGTTTCTGTTAAACCTAAACCAGGTCACTCCATTCCTCCCAACCTTTCATCTTCTACAACTTCAGTCACTACCTCTCCTATTGCACAAGTTATTGTTCATCCTCCTCCACCAATCATGGAAGAAAGATATGTTCCATTGGTGTTGGTTTCCATGCCTCAATATTATCAGACCAGACTCCCTCAGTTTGATAGTACTGGTCCTCTAAATGCACAACAACTTGTTGACAAAATGAATGATTATTTTGATTTGCAGGAAGTGGACAAAGTTGATCTACAGATGAGACTATTTGCATAGAGTTTGACTGGAGATGTAAAAAATTGATTCAATGCCTTACGTGAAGAAAATTTTTTGTTTTTCATCAAACTTTCAGAGGTAATGAAAAATCCTCTATAGATCCTATCAGAATATGAGAACATGAGACGAAACCAAGGAGAGACAGTGCAAGATTATTACACCCATTTCAACAATATGTATAATGCAATTCCAGCTGATATCAAACCACCACAAGGTTTGGCATTAATAAAATTCCCCGATGGATTTCATGCAAACTTGTCTTATCAGCTAAGGGAGAGAAATGTTGTGACTCTGGAAGACATACAGAAAATTGTCGTCAATGTATAAGAAATCTTTTGGCCAGAAGCACCAGGCAGAGAACAAAAAGGAGGGTCACTATCAAAGAAGAACCTTCCACTTCCTCATCGTATGCCAAACTAGATTCTCTATCCAGAGATATGGAGAAAATGATGGAGAGACTCACTATAACTGATGAACACCCACCTAGGGAGAACCAAGTCACTCCTCAAATTCGAAACCTAAACTTCAGAAGAAATCCACCCTAGATCAGGCAAAGAGATCCTAGATATCAAAGAGAGTAGAGGGGGCCTGATCAGCAAATCAAACCACCCCTCCAGGAGAATTACGTCGATGATGGGGAGGAGGTAATTGAGGATGTCGATGACACTCATATAAACCTCATGGGTGATCACGATCACGATCATGAATCCATTTTCCTCACCCAGGAAGAGCATGAGATGTTTCTCCTTTCACAAATAGAGGTCAATGAGGAAGCTGAGGAAACAGAACAACATGCCTTTGAGAATGCTATAACATATGTTCACAGATAGTATAACCTAAGGAGAAAGAAGGTGAATGAGAACTCTCCGAAGAAGGCTACTGAAACAAAGAAGGTTGTTGAAACCGAGAAAGTCTCAGAAAACCCTCCCAGGAAAGTCCCTGAGAGAAACAATGTTGAACCTCATACACAAAAAACTCCATAAATACTACAAAGAGAAAATCAAACTGAATTTTCATCAACCAGTCGACCAAGTGCACCTGGCCACCGAGATCCTGTAGATAAACCAGAAGTAAAGACCTTAAGTAAAGCCTCCACTCCTTTCTTCCTTGAAGGGGAACTAGCTAAATTGAATATTCCCATTCCCCTCTCCGAGTTGATGAATAAGAATGCTTACAGGTCGCAGGTGATTAAGGCTTTAAGTACCAAACCTGAAATAGGTACTAAGGCTTTGAATGTTGGGTCTACACAACACTCAGAAACGGTAAATATCACTGATGATTAGATTGACCTTTTGTTTGGTCCTGAAGTCGATGGTCAAACTGATAATGGTGTTGTTTCTCCTTTTTACATAAGCCTGAATATCCATGACTTAATATTACACAACGCTATGCTGGATTCGCGAACCTCACATAACCTGATGCCGAAAGTTGTGATGGAAAATTTGGGACTTGAGGTCACCAGACCCTACAAATATTTGCATTCTTTTGATTCTAGAAAGGTCAAATGTATAGGCCTTATTAAAGCCTTATGCATCACCTTGGCTCAAATCCCATCAAAAAGTATGGTGATGGATATCGTAGTTGTAGATATTCCCTCGAAGTACAGTATGTTGTTGTCAAGATATTGGGGAGCTAAGCCAAAAGGAACCCTGTAGTTAGATATGTCATACACCATCATTCCGGTTTCCGGACAACAAAGAAGACTGTACAAAGAAACCTTAATGAAGTATATGGTAAGCAGTCAAGAAAAGCCACACATTTACCCACTATACTCTGCACACTCTGATCTTGATTCTTTCATCCTGTATAATGATGGTGATTTGGAAGAACAAATCACTCAGCTGAAAGATGATATACATGATTTGAAAGAAGATAAAGCGATCACTGAGGTAAGAGAGACTAAAATGGTGGAAAGTGAGGAACTGCAAGTAGATTTTTGGAGCATGGATTTCAATGGTGTTGTGACTAAAGAAGGAACTGGAGCTGGAGTTTGGTTTCATAATCACAGATCAAGGTATTCTGAGATTCATTCTTACAAACTGAATTTACAATGAACTAACAATGTAGCTGAATACGAGGCTCTATTGCTCAGCTTGAAACTACTAAAGAAAGTTGGTGCCAAACAGATCATGGTAAGGGGTGATTCTGAACTGATTATCAAGAAAATCATAGGTGAGTATGCAACTAAACACCCCAGACTTAGGGCTTATAGGAATGTTGTTTTGGATTCTCTTCAATGTTTTACTAAAATCAACCTGCAGGTAATGCCCAAGGGACAAAACATACTGGCAGATGGTCTAGCTACATCAACAACTACGTACAAAATACCCTTCCATCCCACTCGCCAATACAAAGTGGAGGTGAAGTGCAGACCAACCGTACAAGAAAAAATCAGATACTGGTAGGTATTTGGGAATGATGATCAAATTGAAGACTTCATATAGTGTAAGAATGAGTTTGAATGTACAAATATCAATTTAGAAAATGATGATGATGTAAATAAATCTGCTTCTGAAAATGGTAGTGTAAATGACATAGATTCCAAAGAGCTAAATGAAATTAAAGTAGATATGGATGAATTGAATGAAAATGAGATAGATTCTGGTATTCTACAGTTTAAAATTAATGTTTTACCTAGAGGTCTAGTTCTGCTAGAAGACTTCTTTGATTTTAACTATGTAGCCAAAAAACCAAAAATCGAAGCTAGTGGTAAAGAGGTTGAAGAGTGAAACATAAGAACAGAAGAAAAACCCAAGATGATAAGAACCAAATATCAATATAGCATAGAAAAACCTCAATATAAGTACTCAACGCCTTGAAAAAGAGAGAAATTCAGATAATAAGCCTCTTCAAGGGGGAAACCTCCTTATGCCCACATAAATGTACAATTCCTAGATGATTCAAAATGAAAATGTCTCCTTGGTATATATAGGAGACTAGGAGGTGTAATTACAACTAATGGAATAAAGACGACATAAATAAAATAACATTACTAATGTAATATTCCCCAATTAAGGGGTAATGAGCCACTATTTAGGGCTTAACATGCCCCTCCCCTTGAGACAAGTGTTGTCTGCAACGCTTGAGTAAATATGGATGCTTCTGTATAAAAGACTCATCTTCCCAAGTGGAATCTTCATCTGGTAGTTTCCTCCATTTAATGAGATACTCTTAAATGGATCTATTCCTCAGCTGGTGAATTCTTGTGTCAGTGATGGCTTCAGGATCCAATATGATTTTTCCTTCCTCGTCAATTTTTGGCAATATAGTTTGAACTGGGATCTTGTCACCTATAACCTTCTTTAAGCATGAAACATGGAAAACTGCGTGTACTCGTGAAGATGCAGGAAACTCCAATTTGTATGCCATAGTACCAATCTTTTGCAACACCTTATAAGGGAAATAGTACTTTGGTGATAATTTATTATCCTTCTTGTCTTGCTTGAGGGAAATTTGTTTGTATGGTTGTAGTCTTAAAAACACCCAATCTCCTACTTCAAAACTTCTTTCACTACGATGTTGATCTGCTTGTTGTTTCATGCGATTTTGTGCCATGGATAGGTTGTCCTTTAATATTTGGAGAACATGTTGTTGATGCTCGATGTGATCTTCCACTACTTGAACATTAGAGTTTTATTTTAGAGAAGAAGTGATGGAAGGAGGGTGGTATCCATAGAGTGCCATAAATGGTGTCATTTTTGTTGCAATATGAAAGGAAGTGTTATACCACCATTCTGCCAAGGGTAACCATTTGAACCATTGTGTTTGTTTATCAAAGACAAAGAAACGAAGGTAGCCTTCCATACATTTGTTCATTGTCTTAGTTTTTCCATCAGATTGCAGATGATAGGATGAGCTATGAGCCAATTGAGTACCCAAACAAGAAAATAATTCTGTCCAAAAATGTCCAGTGAAGATGGGATCTCTGTCACTTACAATAATCTTTGGGTTGCCATGTAGCTTTTGAATTGTCTCCATGAATGCGGTCAAAACTGTACTGTCTTCGAAGGGATGAGAGAGTGCACAAAAGTGTGCGTACTTGGTCAGTCTATCAACAATCACCATGATGACACTCTTTCCTTCAGACTTCGGTAACCCTGTGATGAAATCCATGGAAAACTCCTCCCAGCACTGACTTGGGATGACTAATGGTTGTAAGAGACCTTTGAACATCAGTTTTAAGGCCATCCCAAAAAAAATATTTCTTGACCCTATGGTAGGTTTTCAAAAATCCCGAGTGCCCTCCTACTAGAGAGGCTTTCAATTCCAATAGTACCTTTTGTTTGAGTTGGGAGTTCTTACATAAATATAAGCAATCTTTTTACCATAGTGAATCATTTTTTCATGTAAATGTATCTCATGCACCGAAATCCTGCTGCAGCCTTTGAATGAGAGTCCACACATTTTTTTCATTTTTCCATTCATCCCTTGCTTCTATTATCCAATTAGGTTGGATGATTGAGATAGCACAGAGAAAGGCCTCAACATATTCATCCTTTCTTGAGAGTGCATCTGCCACAACATTTTTCTTCCCTTTTTTATAGACGATTTCAAAATCATAACCCAACATCTTGGTTACCCATTTGTGTTGTTCTTCTAAAGATAGTCTTTGTTCCAAGAAGTATTTAAGACTATCATGATCTGTTTCAACCTTAAAGTGCCTACCTATTAGGTAAGGACGTCATTTATTCAATCAATGTAGTATTGCCAACATTTCTTTCTCATAAATGGGTTTGTGTAAGTCATTTACCTTCATTTGTCAACTTTCAAAAGCCAGGGGCCTTCCTTCTTGCATTAGGACAACACCAATTCCATTTCCTGAGGCATCACATTCCACAATAAAGGTTTTTGTGAAGTCTGGAGTGGTCAAGACAAGAGCTTTGCACATCGCCTCTTTAAGTTGTTCAAAAGTTTTAGTTGCTTCTAGAGTCCATGAAAATCCATCCTTATTAGTTAGTGTTGTTAAAGGTGCTGCTATTCTTCCATAGTTCCAAACAAACTTGCGGTAGAAACCTGTCAAACCCAAAAATCCTCTAAGATTCTTCAATGTTTTTGGAATCGACTAGTCCATAATGGCCTTAATCATGTTAGGGTCTACCTTGACACCTTCATGAGATACGATATGACCCAAATACTCTACCTCCTTCACTCCAAAGAAACATTTGGATGGTTTGGCATATAGTTGTTTCTCCTTTAGTAGGTGTAACACCTTGTCAACATGTCACACATGATCCTCCCAAGACTTGCTATAGATTAGTATATCATCAAAAAATACTAAAACAAAATTTTCAAAGGAAGGGCTTGAAAATGGAATTCATCAACCCTTGGAATGTGGAAGGTGCATTTGTGAGGCCAAAAGGCATGACCAAAAATTCATAATGGCCTTCAAGAGTTCAGAATGTTGTTTTTGGGATATCTTCTTCCTTCATTCTAATCTGGTGATACCCTGAACAAAGATCCAACTTTGTGAAATAGATTGCTCCATGTAGTTCATCTAACAATTCATCAATGACGGGAATAGGAAACTTATATTTAATAGTGATCTTGATGAGCTCTCGATAATCTAGACACATACACCATGAGCCATCTTTCTTGAATACCATTACCACCGGTGCAAAGTAAGAACTTTGGCTAGGTCTAATAATGCCATCCTCTAACATTTCTTCAACCATGCGCTCAATTTCACTCTTATGGAAATAAGGGTATCTGTATGGCTTGATTTTAGGAGGGACACTCCCAAGTATTAGGTGAATATCATGATCATGATTTCGAGTGGGTGGAAGACCTTTGGGAATATCTTCTAATACTTTTGAATGCTTATCAATGATCCCTTGGAGATCTAGAGGAATATATGTCTTGGATGTTTGAACATCTAGTGAGCATAGTTGTGCAATAACACCTTGATGCCCCTTTTTCAATAATTTTGTCATGCCATTAGAGCTTATCACCTTACCTGGTTTCCTTGTGATACCTCTTAACTCAATTTCTTTTCCTTCCAATGAAACTTTCAAGAAAAGTTATTGAAAATTAAAAGCCACCGTTCCTAATGATTGTAACCATTGGATTCTTAGTACAACATCAGCACCACCCATGGGTATAGAAATCATTGGACTATTCATTACATATTCCCCCATAGTAATATTGATCTTATTTCATTTTCCCAAGCAATTGATAGTTCCTCCATCTGCAATCACTACTTGAAACTATGGTGTTGGATCTACAAAGCAATTGAGATCTTTGGCTAATTTATAGTGAATGAAATTATGAGTACTGCCAGAATCAATTAGGACTATTACCTTTTTATTTTTTATATATCCTTCAATCTTGAGGGTTTGAGGAGTGCTAATTCTAGCCAATGCATTACACGACATCGTGGGAGTCAACTCTTCAGACGAAATTGCTTCTACGTTTTCATCTTGAGATGGTTCTTGTTCTTCTTCTTCTTCTTCTTCACAATCTATGTAGAATAATTTATTCTCACCACACTTATGTCCCATACTGTACTTGTTGTCATAATTAAAGAATAAACCTTTTGCTTTTCTTTCCTCCAATTGTTGAGGTGTCAACCTTGTAGGTTGAGGTGTTTTAAAAGAAGGAGCATTATTCTCTCTATAGTTGTTAGGATTGATCCTTCTAGTAGCCATAGCTATATTTTTACTTTCAACATTTCTTGCCACCCTAAATGCATTCTCCAATGATTTGGGTTCCCAAAGGAGAACCTCATGTTGAATATTATCCTTTAAAGTTCCTATGAATACATCAATCAAGTGCTCATCTGGAATATTTGTTACCTTTATATTCAATCTTTGGAAGTTCTCAATGTGCTCTATTATTGAACCCTTTTGCTTGAGATTTATCAATTGCCTAAAGAAGGTATTGCTCCTTGTATCCTCATAGTGTGCTATCATTTCTTCCATGAAAATTCTCCAAGTGATGAGTGATTTGTGAGAACAAATCCATCGATACCATAAAAATTGATTGGTTTCTAAATATAAAGAAGAAATTTGTACCTTTTGTGTATGTGGCACATTATGTAGATCAAAGAATTGTTCCATCTGAAGTATCCATGTGATTGGGTCCTTTCCATCAAACCTCCTCATATCGATCTTAGGAACGTGGTTGGTCTTCAACCCAAATTTGGAGTTTCTCCATTCTTGATTCATCTTCCTTGTGTCCTCATCATGAATTTCATGGGACACATTTTCAGTTTCAGGTGTCCTCTCTATTAGGAAATTTTCCATTCCTTCCATGATCTCCCTTTTTAAACCATCGATCTTAGTATCCATTATTGCCTCCAATTTAGCTTCAGTTGAATCCATCATCCCTTGTAGTTCATCTTTTGTCACTGTCTTCTTTTGTAATTCATTTATGTCCCTGCACTTTTCTTCACCTTCATCAAGAGTCCAAGTAGGACTTTCTGGAGCCTTATTTGGTGTAGAAGTTCCATTTTTGGGTGGCATGTTGGCCAAGTATCACTTTTGAACCTAGATTTTGAGGTGGTTCTTCTAGACAATCTTTCTTCTGCTATATCTCCAAAGTTTTGGCCCTTATGGGTATGAAAATTTATTTTTTGTAGTTCTCTAATATTTCTTCTCTACAATTCCATAGGTCTGATCAAAATTGAATTTTCCAAGTGGAATTTATGGTAACTTCCCCTCAACTTGATGCTTTTTGGCCTTTCTAGGAGATCTCACTTGTATAGCGTTTCCCGCACAAAATGATTGATACAAAATTCTAAAACACATACCCAAAATACTAAAGACTGTCCACTATCCAATGCAACCACTCTCACTTAATTTGGATACTCTACGAAGAAGTTATGACAGTTTTACCTGGAACACCTTCTTCAGACTAGTCAGATACCCTATCTTCCATAGGGTGTATCTACAAATGTAATATGACCCAGAAGCTGAAGGTTTTATCACAGGTACCTTACTAATTTATGTGAATATCCTCTAAATTTTAGAGTATGAAACATTACAAAAAATTGTTTATAGCAAAAAATCCACAATGACTTAGTATAGGATGATTCCAGAACCCTATCTTACACAAGATATATCTCCAAAATGATAAGGCCTCAGGAGATGAAAGTTTAACCCAGTGTACCTTGATCCTTCTACTAAATATCCTCAAAGTCATTCCTTCTGAAACGTTGTAGAAACAAAGTTATAGAGAAAATTCCATGGTGTATCATATGTAGCAGCAAATCCCCAAGACCTTGAGCTTTGATACCATATGTTAAGAACCAAATATCAATATAGCATAGAAAAACCTCAGAATAATTACTCAACTCCTTGAAGAAGAGATAAATTCAGACAATAAGCCTCTTCGAGGGGGAAACCTCCTTATGCCCACATAAATGTACAATTCCCAGATGATTCAAAATGAAAATGTCTCCTTGGTATATATAGGAGACTAGGAGGTATAATTACAACTAATGGAATAAATCCGACATAAATAAAATAACATTACTAATGTAATATGCCCCAATTAAGGGGTAATGATCCACTATTTAGGGCTTAACAAAATTGAAGACTTCCTACAGTGTAAGAATGAGTTTGAATGTACAAATATCGATTTAGAAAATGATGATGATGTAAATAAATCTGTTTCTGAAATTTGTAGTGTAAATAACATAGATTCCAAAGAGATAAATGAAAGTAAAGTAAATGTAGATGAATTGAATGAAAATGAGATAGATTCTGGTATTCTACAGTTGAAAATTAATGTGTTACGTAGAGGTCTAGTTCCGCTAGAAGACTTGTTTGATTTTAACGATGTAGCCAAAAAACCAAAAATCGAAGCTAGTGGTAAAGAGGTCGAAGAGTGAAACATAGGAACAAAAGAAAAACCCAAGATGATAAAATTTTCTAAATCTCTACCCCCTGAGCAAAAACTCAAATACATTGAACTTTTTAAGGAATATGTGGATATTTTTGCCTGGGTTTATGAGGACTTAAAATCCTACGACACAAGTATCATAAAACATCAAATTCCCATAAAAGAAGAACACAAACCTTTCAGGAAGAAACTTAGGAGAATAGATCCCAAGTTACTTCCCCTAATAGAGAAAGAAATCAAAAAGATGTATGATGAAAAATCCATAGTCCCCTTGAGATTTTCCAAATGGGTTTCTAACCTAGTTCCTACTAGGAAGAAAAATGGCGAGATCAGACTTTGCATAGATTTCATAAATCTGAACAAAGTCTCTCTTAAAGACAATTACCCTTTTCCCAAAATACATTTTACAAAAGGTGGTTGGGGCTAGTAGGATCTCCTTAGTAGATGGTTTCTCGGGCTACAACCAAGTCCTTGTCCACCCAGAAGATAAAGAGAAAACATCATTCACTACACCTTGGGGAACCTTCATGTATGTGAAGATGCCTTTTGGTTTGATGAACGCTGGTGCCACTTTCCAAAGAGCAATGAATATTTTTTTTGTGGATGAACTTGGGAGATTTATAGTCATTTATCTGGATGATGTGACTGTCTACTCTAAATATGACGAGGAACACTTGCTACACCTCAGACACATGTTTGAGAAGTGCAGGAAATTTGGGATTTCATTGAATCCTAAGAAGAGCCTTTTCGGTTTAGAGGAAGGCAAACTGTTGGGACACATAATATAGAAACACAGAATTAAAATAGAGCCTAGCAGGATAGAATCCATCCAGAAGGTGGAACACCCTAGGAACATCAAAGAACAACAATCATTCATTGGAAAAATAAATTCCCTTAGAAGGTTCATACCAAACCTAGCGAACTTCTTAGGAACATCACTAATATGTTGGAAAAAGACACAAAAATCAAATGGAACACTGAATCCAAATAGACATTTGACCAGGTGAAACATGCACTCACCCAAGCTCCAGTTCTGATCAGCCTAGATTACACCAAAGACTTTTATCTTTTCTCTTTTGCATCTGAACACACCATAGCAGTTTTGTTGTTGCAGAAAAACAGTGAAGGGTACGAACAACCTATAGCGTTTTTTAGAAAATCTTTGAGAGATGTTGCTTTGAACTATAACATAATGGAGAAGCGATATTTCATTATGGTGAAATCCATAAAGGACTTCAGAGTCTATATTCCTCATTCTCACATGATTGCATACATTCCAAATGTAGTGGTTAAGGATATCCTGACCCAGGATAATTCAGATGGTAGAAGAGGAAAATGGATTTTGGTTATTCTGGAATACGACATTGAAATAAAACCTACTAAACTAATCAAAGGACAAGGTTTAGCCAAACTAATGCCTGAGTCTAATTTTCATGCTCTAGATATTAATGTTTTGGCTATAGTTGATGGACCGAAAGAGCAGATGACTCCAAACGTAAAAGAGGCATTCTTAAACTCCCCTTGGTACACAGACCTCATTTTTGTACTCCAAAAATTACAAGCTCCTCCTGGTTTGACTAAGACCAAAGCCAGATTTACTAAATTGAAAGCATTGAAATTTTGTATTCTAGAAGGTAATCTCTGTTGGAAAGACCCTGGTGGTATCTTTCTTAATTTTATGTTAAAAGACGAAGCTGACAAAGTTCTTCAATATTTTCATGTAGGAGACTGTGGTGGGCACCTAAGATGGAAGGCCATAGCTAAGAAGATTCTGAGAGTTGGTTTTTACAGGCCTACTTTGTTTGTTGACGTCCACCAGAAGGTTACTTCTTGCCACAAGTGCCAAATTTTTTAAGGTAAAAGGAAGATTTTTCCACTCCCTATGAAACCTATCACAGTTGAAGCTCCTTTCCAACAATGGGATTTAGACTTCATTGGTGAAATACATCCATCCTCTTCGGGCCAACACAAGTGGATCGTCATGGCCACAAACTACTTCACCAAGTGGATCAAGGTTGTGCCATGCAGGAAAGCTACCGACTCTCTTATCATCAGGTTTTTAGAAATTAACATCTTGTCTCATTTTGGATGCCCCAGAAAAATTATAACTAATAATGCAGTGGATTTCAGATCCAAAAGGCTCATAGATTTTTGTAGTCAATATCGCATTACTCTGGGACACTCAACAACTTATTATCCTCAAGGAAATGGGTTAGTTGAGTCTTCAAACAAAAGTCTAGTGAACATTCTCAGGAAAACACTACAAGAAAATAAGAAATCATGGCATAATAAGTTGTTTTTCACACTCTGGGCTTACAGAATAAGCACCAAAAGAACAATTGGTATGTCTCCATACCAATTGGTATATAGAACTGAAGCAGATTTTCCCCTTTCATTAGGAGTCCTTGTCATGAAACTATTGCAGGAAGCACAAGTAGAACCAAATGATGTTCAATGGAAGATAAATCAAATGACTAATTTAATGCAGTCTAGAGAAGAGGTATACAACAAGACTCAGGTCATCCAAGAGAACATCAAAAAGAATTTCAACAGAAGGACTAAAGAAGATGATTTTGAGTTAGGCGACTTTGTTCTCAAATGGGATTCTAGAAATGAGGATAAGGGTAAGCACGGAAAATTTGATATCTTATGGAAAGGAAATTACACCATTCATGCATTCAGAGGAAATAATGCATTTTTGCTCAAAAACAGTGATGGAAAAGACCTTCCAGGTGGATCGGTTAATGGCAGGATGTTGAAGCATTACTTGCCTCCCCAATAGAGATCTTATGAATCTATTTTTCATTGTACATACCATTTTCCTTTTCATTCAAGTTTTTTGTGGGTGACATTGATCATATGGTTGAAACCCGCAGCGAAGGCCCTAATCCATTGATCAATGCCACCAAGTTTCCAAAATAAAAACAAAAAAAAGATAGCAACTATAAATAAAATGGAGGAAAACCTGTGTAGACATTAGAAAGCAAGGTCTTGGCACTTCACAAGGAGAGTACCATCCCCAGGTGGAGCCGCTGTTATAACCTTATAATTTATAGGATCATCTGGTGAATGAAAATTTTTCACTATTGATGTATGTTATCTTGCAAATAATATTTCATTCTTGCAAATTATTTTCAAAACAAAAGAAAGAGAAAAGAAAAAAGAAAAGAAAGAAAAGAAAAAAGAAAAGAAAGAAAAAGAAAGAGAATAAAAGAGGGCATAAAAGAAAATAGATAAAATCCCCATGCAATAATAATGACTTGGTTCATACAGCTCAAACATGGCGAAGCCCTTTGAATTTATGTTGATAGGTTTAGTGAATAAGCCTGGTTGAACTTTTTAATCTTAACTAGGTAGTTAGGATAGTTAGTGAATGAATTTGATCAAACTGTTTAATCCTGATCAAGCAGCCCCAAGGTAGAGTAATTTCTTAGCTCAACAGTCTAATCTGAGCTAAATGTGTAGTTAGGTTGGATAGGACATAGGCTAGCTAGTTATCCCTTCAATAAACATGCTTGATTCTCAAAGAAATTTCATGATGATAATGTTGAGTTGTGATTCCTAACCCCATGGTGATAGAAATCAAGAGAAAGTAGCAAAAACCCACAAAAAGAGCACTATCCTAAGTTTTGTTGCATATTTTTTATTCGCGCCCGGAAAGTAAAGAGTGCCCAGAAAGAAACGGTTGATATAACAATGCATAGATCAATGGTGGAACTCCAACCCCAGACCCCCCTGACCTTTCTACTTTTAATGGGAGGGGGTGGGTCCGACGTGAAGAAGTAAATAACATTCTTAGATCAACGGTTGAGTTATTGACGCATAGATCAACGGCTCAAAGAAAATTTTGGACCCCCCCTGGGATCTTTATGCCTTTAACGGTAGGGAGGGGGGGGGTCTGAAATGAGGGTTAACAAGTGTGTATGGATCTATGGTTGATATGAAAGCACCCAGATAGACGGTCTACAAGAGATCCCAGACACCCTTAACTGTTCTTCCTTTAATGGTGGGGGGGGTCTGGAATGAGGCAGTATTCCCCAGCAGGCCCCATCTGAATGTGTCGTTCATCCATTTTTTCTAGGCCCCCTCTGCTCCAAACCACTTACTGACATACCAACCATGTCATACCACCACCACCTCATGATGCCACATCCCACTATCTCATCTTACATGTCTCGTCTCATTACTCTGTCAGAGTATCATTACCCCTGTGACCTGTCACATGTCTCATCCCATTTATCTGTCCTCCAATCATCACCCTCCATGTCATCCTAGCATACCCATCACCTGTCCTCAACCTACCAACTAATACCTCAATTGATCCATTGGCCATTTATTACAGGCTAATGTATCTGTTAGCCTGCTGACCTATCCTCCACACCCAAGAGATACCCATTCACTTAAAATAAGCCTCATTTTCACCATTTATCCACTTTTCATACTCTCTGCACACCCGAAAATCCATTTTAATCACTTCTACAACCATTTTCCCAACCATAGCCATTGCCTACTAATGTTTTGTTTCACTATGTAGGTACCGGTTAAATCAATGGCGCCAAAATCCAAAAAATCAGTAGTCGAGGAAAATCATTTCCTCCCACCTCCTGTCGATCTCAACTGGATTCCATTAGCTGATAAAGATTATCTGATCACAGAGACCCGGTGCGAATTCTACCTCACGGAATTGCAGACATGGTTCAAAGATACCTTCATAGACCAAAGTGATGAGACTGGGCTCTGGGAATCAAATATCCCTCTGCATTTATTTCCCCAAGTCCACCATTTTCCCAAGTTTGCCCTCAAAATTCAGGCTCATTATCTCCCCGACCAAAGAGCCATGGTATCATATTCTGCATAAAATATTTTCTTCATCACACCTGAGGCCATCGATCAAATGATGCAGATACCTAGAGCCGAATATCATTCTCCCCTCACCATCAAAATTCTAACAGAAATGTACCAGAGCCTGTCTTTTCCCTGAAGAGGGCAGATTTTTGAGTTGTTCCTCCCTCAGGAGGCCCAGTTCCCCAAGAAAAATCCCCCTTACCACTCTTCCATATTTTCATAAAAGGGCCACCAAGTTATTTCATCACTGTGTTGTCTTCTCGATTATTTTTCGGACGAATGGGTGGATGAACCCATAATGGTTTTCCTATCCATTTTCTCTACCGAAGAAAAGGTCGCTATCCATTTCGATTACATCACCCTTCTGGCCAATAACATTCATGATCAACTATTCAAATTTTCCACCGAGGGCATGTTCTGGTATTCTTCAATACTGGCTTACATGTTCACTTTCTTTCAAGCATACAGACTCATTTTCCCTATGCGGAAAATGGACCAAGACAACAAACCACAAGCAATGACTTCTTGGACTTCGTTGCTCAGAAGAAACTCCACAGAGTTCAATTTTAAACAATTTATTGAGTAGTTTTACCATCCAGTGGTGAGCATTCTCAGTGGAAGACTAGATCCGAGGGTAAATTAGGAGGTCCAGATAATTTTACACCTTTCAAACCTCGCCAATACTGGATATTGGTACCTCTATCAAAATCACACAAAAATTAGGGTATATGGGTGTGAGTTAGCTCCATACAAATTGACCACATATTTTCCTGTCAGGATATTTTCCCTGTTGTTTATTAGACAAATGATAAATTCAGATGACATACGTTTTGTATCTCTGAAGAAGAAACAAAAGATGAGAATCAAAGGGTGGATAGGACCTTTTATTTGCAATAGTCGAGTTGTCGGTGAATAGGAAGATAAATTATTGAAGGACATGAAGTTTAATACCAGTTTCACTTGGCACTATGATCCATGTGGGATCATTGTAGAGATGATATCAAAGAACAAAATCTCTCCATATGCTCACACACTCAAACCAGAAATTGAGAAATATGTGAACCAGACAGAGTGGCAAGTGAACACCCTGGAAGATACTAAACAACAGTCTCCCTTAAGCATGATTTCATAGACTACTACTCCACAGGTAACAAAGGAGAAAAGGCCCAGAAAGGATATTTCCCCTTCAACCACAAAAATCTCAGCTGAGGATTTCTAGGTATACACCAAAAGGCCAAAATCCAGTCATACAACTGACACAACTAGTGAAAAGGGAACCCAATCCACTACAGTTACAAAATGGGATCATTCACCTTTTGTCTCAAGCAACCAATAGATCTTTTCTACTTATTCATCTAAGAAACATATTGACACCTCACTAATCAACTCGCCAAATCAAGGGGGTGCAAAGCTGAGTATTTTTGAGAAATACTATATGATCAAGAAGAAGAATCAGATGTTGACCCACAACACTTATGCTCAGTTTTGGAAGAAAACCTCCACAACACAACACAAATTGTTATCAGATTTTGATACAGAGAAGGGTATAATGCGCATCACATTCTTGTAGGCACAAGTACCCCATCCAAAGGAGGTCACTGATTAAAAAAGGTTGAATTTTGAATTTGATGCCAAACAAGTCCACCCAGCTAACCAGATGGATCTGCACATGCACTCTAGAGAAATGGTTTTCTCCACATTGGCTCATGCTTCCTCTACCACTGCAAAATTACATGTCTCTCTAAACAATGTTCAGACCCAATTAAAACTAGAGAAAATATCTTCTTCTGCGAAGGAGAACAAGGTTAAATCCTTAGAAGAATTGATACTCAAAATTGGGTATGATCCTTCAAATGTGAAGGTAGCTGAGGAATTGGTTAATAAAAATAACTCCGACATAGCATCTCTGAGGAAGAAATTGAAATTGCCAGCTATAGAGGATTCATAGGCCAAAGAGATATCTGAGACAGAAGAGGAGAAGGAGGAAATGCTAAAATTGATCATGGAACATAATGCACAGATAAAGGACATGGAAGCATATTTGGAGAGGTTAGTAAAGGAGAAAGAACAAACAACACCAATGGAATTCATCCCACCAAGTGTAGTTCCTCTGACAGGAGTGAGCACATCGACTATATCAACAACCACTATAGTAGAGCTTCCATTAGCCACCCCACTGATAGCTCTAGAAAAGACTATAGAGATAGAAAAATCAATGGAGGAGATGACCCTGCGAGGAACAGAGATCGACAGACTGAAAAAGGAGGTTGAGAATATACAAGAGCTTAAGACTTCCTACCAAAAAGATACAACATTGAGAGACAAGCATCACAAAATATCAAGCAGGAAATGTAGGAGCTTCAGAAACAAATAGTGGAAGGTAAAACACTAACAGAGGCTAAGGAGAACATTTGGACAGATATCTCCAAATCCATTAACGAAACATGGTCCATGGTGCAAATCATGTTTGAGCAACATGAACTGGTGTTGAGGAGTAGGCAGGCCATCAACAAAATAAGAGGAGATCTAGGTGAAATGCCCACACAAGCTAATGAAATCATTAAGTTTATGAATTCAAAGACTAAGGAAAAGCTGTAAGACCTGAAATTTGAAGACGGAACAAAAAATATCCTCGAAGTCAAAATAGTTTTGACCAAAAGAGGATTGATATTACATCTAGAGGAGAAATCCCAGAACATAGAGGTCGGAGTTCAAAGTTTTTTCAGCAAGATTAAGGTTTTGTAGAAGAAAGGACTTCCTGGTTTACTGGTCCCAAATGACAAGTTGTTGACCCTCCCTAACTACAAGCAGAAGATCACCACAGTGGTTCCAATTTTTTCGGTATACAGGGTAGCATCACAAGCAATGCGCTCCTAGAGACTTTGTAGTTGGACCTCAGTATTCAACACGAGATCACATATATATTCATCATCAAGCCTACTTTTGCTAAATATATAGAAATGGATGAAATCTACTGAAGACTACTCAAAGTCACCATTCCCAGTCATCAAAGATGGGAGGAGTTGTGCACTTTGATTGAATGAGGGATGAGGTGTACAGTCCAACTTAGCATGCAGAGCAGTCAATGACATGTGAATGACTCACCAACAGCCTTCCCCAAAATCAACATAACGGATACAACAAATCATCATCAGTTCCTACATTTTTGCATATTTTTATCTAGTTAGTTAGATTTAGAATCTACCACATCCTGATTAGTTAATGATAGGGTCATTTGTAATTTTTGTGATAAATACTTCAAACTTCGAAGTAGTGAGCATTTATTTTTACACCCTCGCAAGCTGTAAGCACTGTAATTTTTGTCAAGAGATCTTCCAGTAATATAAACAAACATTTCACTGGATTCCTGTGTGTTATCTATTGGTGAAGTTTTCTATTCTCAGTTGAATGTTTATCTCTCTTAGTTTTCATCTTGTTTTCTAATATGATCATTTAAAAGGAGTTAAAGTTGCAGAATTTACCTTTGTGCTTTGTTCCTAGCTTTTAAAGATCTAAGTGTTTCTCTTCTTATGTTGTAGGCAAGAAATTCTTAAATTCTTCTTGGTTATAATTTATCAATCTCGCCTTTTTCTATTGTCCATCATTTTATTTCTAAAGAATCCAGTAGTTGCATTATCCTGCCTTGTGAAAATAATCTTTACATATGTTCTTTGATCTCTATCTTTATAAAACAGACCCCATAGCCCAATGAATGTGTAAAACCTTTCAGCCATTTTATAAAAACAAACAACTTGGTCCTACATATTTTAACTAGCCTAATATCTGACTTTAAAACAAAGTTAAATCTTACAGAGAGATCCCTCTCTGAAACTAGCAGGCTAGATCCTAGTTTCGAAGTGGTTGGATAAGGTTACCTCTGGTAAGTTTCTTCTTCTTTCCAACAACCTCTGGGAATTTACAGAGTGATAACACCAATGGTTTTGAAAAACCATTTATTGCTTTCTTCTCGTGGTTTTGAAAACCATGTCTTGTTTTTCCCAATTTACCATTTCACTGTGAAAACCATTTATTGTGTCTTGTTTTTTCCAATTTACCATTTCAATGTGAAAACCATTTACTAGTTTGTTTCCCATGGTTTTGAAAACCATGTCTTGGTTACCATATTTGGTAAAATAATTTTAGTATTCTTCTTTTACTTCTGTAAAAAATTTGGATAAACAATCATCCAAATCTTCCTTTCACATGCATTTTCCCATTTAATTCTTTTCCATGGAAATAAATATTAATCTCTGTAATTTTTACCTCTGTGACAATTTTCCACTGTGAGGAAGAATTTCATTTATTGGAAATTCCTTGATTAGTATTGAAACAAACATAAATATTCCACACATAAACCATATAATAAATGGTTGCATTATTATTTCGGGCTTGGGAGGAGTGGTTTTAATCGACACCACTTTTACCCCTAAAATGCATTACCTAATAACACATCTCCCTCTTAAAACCCGGTGGTTTGGATTTCGGCCTGCCTTCAAATAATTAACCTCTGTTTACTTTGAACTCCTGAAATGTATGTGCGCCCTCTATCCACCCTTTGAATTTTCCTCTTAGTTTGAGATTTGTGCCCATGATTTGATGTGAGGTCATGAATTAAATATTGGGTTAAATATTGATATAAATATTTTAATATAAAAATATTTATATTAATAATAATAAACCATTTTTCCATTTTCTAAGGACTTTGGGCATATGAGGCTTATCACATGACTTTCTGGATAGGATAAGGGTGCTTAAGCTTAATAAAAGGAATATTTTTAATTTTCAACGGGAATATGATAATAAGAGTAAAAGTGAATGAAGTGATGGAACCGAGGGATTTAGATAAGCATTAAGGCTAGATATAGGTTTGGGATATTGGCCAATTTTTTTGACTCATGGAGGACATGACTATTTTGGATGATCATTCGAGTGAAGGATTTAGGTGATGGGAGCTTGACGGAGCTGGTGAAAAAGTTTTAAAATTTGAGTGGAAAGGTATCACAAGGACAAGATTCTTTAGAAAACTTAATGCAAATTAGCATGTGATAACATTGGCTCCAATGGGGATGCTACCCTCCCAGTGAGGTAGCAAAGAACGTGTAGACCCGGTGCCTGATCCATTAGGCTTCTCCCAAAACATGTGTGTACCCTGATCTGACCTGTCACCAGTATCCACTGAAAACCAGAGTCTGTACACTTCTCTCAATTGAAAAATGAACTCTAAATACACCACTACAATCTGAATGTACACACTGTTGAAAACCCAAACTGAAAACTGGTTGACCAACAAGCTTATTTGAACACTCCTATCTGCTCTAAAAATTCTGAAATGAATACTCAATCAAGTGATGCTAAATTGCCAATGCATCCAATCAAGCAATTGGCTTCCCAATTTTCCTCTGCTCACATTTTTCCTAAGCATGCAGGCAAATGTAAAATATGGCAACTGAAAACAAAAATTGAATCCAAAATATAAGCTTATGAATGAAAACAATTCCTCCTTCACTAATGACTGTAATAGGATGGCCACGGGATCTTGAAAACCATGAAAAATCATTTCTTCTTGATGAACAAAAAAAGAAAGACAAGCCTCTTTCATAATTGTTTCTTGTTTTTGCTCTATTTCTTCAGTTCTGAGAACATTTTCAAATGAAATGGCAGAAATAGGTTTGTCTACTCTTCCATGCATATCAACAAAAACATTCATACATCCTTGAACATCTTCAATTATGACAGCCATATTATGTGTATTGAGGCTATCCTCTTGTTCATCAAACAATTATGGTTTGGTTTTATTAAGCTTCTGTAATTTGTTTGAGGATTGTCATTTTGACTTTCAAATGAATGAATTGAAATACATTCATTTTCATAATATTCTTGAAAATGTGAAAATCTAACAACATGAACTATTTCACAGTCTACAGTTCCCATGGATGCATTTTCAAAACCATGATTTTCAAAGGAATCAAATAAAACAACTTCCTTTTCATTATCTTTTTGTATTTTTGATTGAAAAGTGCCATACATTGTTTTATTTCTTTCCTGGAACTCTATGTCATTTGTTTTTTCACTTCTTGAAGTCTCCATAGATGCATTTTCAAAATCCTCATCCATGTCTAGGCCACCTAGAATTCGAACAACCACATCATTCACAGGGGAAGAAATACAACTTTGAAACACTTTGTCTTGTTGGAAATCTTGTTGAACATATTCATCAAGTTCAGGAGAAGGAAAATACCTTTTAGCAACAATTTCTTGATCAATTTCATCTTCAACCAAAGGAGGGGCTACTATTTGTTGTTGGGATGAATATTCATAAAGGGCTTCTATGATTTCATCATTCATACACTCTTCATCACCAAAAACATTTTCAAGGTACTTAATGAAATGTTCACAAAATTCACAACAATCTTCAAACACCAAGAATGAAGGATTAGATTCTCCATAATGATTAAAGAATGTTATATGGAAATCCTTAAGAGAGTATAAGCTGTCTATTTTTAAACCTCCATACCATAATCTTTGTTTCCCTTCTAGAGTAGCCATAAACATTTTCATCAAACAATCCTCATGAAATTCAACCCCCATATTACATATGTGCATGCGAAATCTAATCAAGTGCAAGGAAACATCACTTCCTTTCCCATCTTTGAATTTAGGAAAATATTTGTGTTAATCTATGTGAGGAATATGATTTGAAAAGCCAAGAATATGAGAGCGATTCATTGGATCATACCTTGCACATATGTAATCCATATTGAAGTAGTGGAGTCATCAATAAAATCTTTAGGCTACTGAGTCTTTGGACAGTGTAGTCACCATGAAAAATTTGAATTCTGGATTCTTGAAAATGGAGTTGTCAGGTGAATGATGTACAACATTCTTGTGTCTAAATACTTTTCACCATCAATACTCAGATATGAAGTTTGTTATTTCTCCCAGGGAAGCTTTCACCTTCGTTCGCTGACAACAGCGCCAAAATGTTAGCACTCTGTAAATTTGTTTGGTTGATAAACAAATGCTAGAGGTAAATGTTTCAACCAACTTTAGAACTGGGTACTAGCCTTCTTAGCTCAGAGAGGGCTCTCTCATGTCACTTGATATTTCTTTGGAAATCAATGGCTATATTTGGTTCTTTTTTTTTTTGGGGGGGGGGGAGGATTTATAAAATTTTTGGCAAGGAAGGGGAGGGACACTTAGGGCTATGGAGTCGAAATTTTGAAAGTGAATGAAAATAATGATTGTCCAGTAGAATTATCCATAGGATAAAGGCTAAATGAGGTGATGAATCTGAGTTATAAATTGTATTTATGCAGAGTGTAAGAAGGGAAAAAAACAAGTAACTGCATCAGAGCATTACTGAAATGAATTCTGAATTAGTTAGGAAGAAAATTACACAGTTTAAATTGCTTAGGCTGAGAGCATCATAAGATGAATTCTGATCTTTTAACTACCCAATTTAAACAGAAGAAAATGAAAATGGAATTAAAGAACATAGGAAATACATACAAGGAGAGGAGACAAAACTCATATCACCACCATTACAATCTTTTCATAGAGACTTCAAAGCTTCTACATATGTATTCAATTCAGCTCCAGAAAATTACAATTGCGTTAAGAACAACTAAAATTTTCCCTTGCACTTCTTCCAACCATTAATACATTGGGAACTTTTAATACTTATACAATTTGAGTTCCTTTAGTTAGAAATCGATTACAATAGCTGAACTAAAATGTTTCAGCTTCTAAAACTGAGTACAATGATTATAAATGACATTTTTCAGAAAAATGTTTCATGATCCAAATTTTGATTCCTCTAACGCTTCAACTCCTTCCTCTACCACATTCTCTTTGAAATGTCACTTGTAATCTTTTAAATCTAATTTCATTTATTATAATTCTTCTTAAATATTTGGGAATAATATATTTGAATAAAAATAATTCTCAATTATTTTTTATCCTGTAGAATTAAATTTCCATATTTTAACTCATGCCGGTGGTTTTGAAAAACCATTTATTGCTTGCTTCTTGTGGTTTTGAAAAACATTTCGTGTTTTTCCCAATTTACCATTTCACTGTGAAAACCATTTATTGTGTCTTGTTTTTTCCAATTTACCATTTCAGTGTGGAAACCATTTACTGGTTTGTATCCCATGCTTTTGAAAACCATGTCTCGGTTACCATATTTGGTAAAATACTTTTAATCTTCTTCTTTTACTTCTATAAAAACTTTGGATAAACAATTATCCAAATCTTCCTTTCACGTGCATTTTCCCTTTTAATTCTTTTCCATGGAAATAAATATTAATCTCTGTAATTTTTACCTCTGTGACAATTTTCCACCGTGAGGAATAATTTCATTTATTGGAAATTCCCTTATTAGTATTGAAACACACATAATTATTCTGCACATAAACCATATAATAAATGGTTGCATTATTATTTTAGGCTTGGGAGGAGTGGTTTTAACCCACACCACCTTTACCCCCGAAATGCATCACATAAGAACACATCTACCACTTAAAACCCAGTGGTTTGGATTTCATCCTGCCTTCAAATAATTAACCTCTATTTACTTTCAACTCCCAAAATGTATGTGCGCCCTCCATCCACCCTTTGAATTTTTTGCTTAGTTTTAGATTCGTGCCCATGATTTGACATGAGGTCATGAATTAAATATTGGGTTAAATATTAATATAAATATTTTAATATTAAAATATTTATATTAATAATAATAAACCCTTTTTCAATTTTCTAAGGACTTTGGGCATATGAGGCTTATCACATGACTTTGTGGATAGGATAAGGGTGCTTAATCTTAATGAAAGGAATATTTATAATTTTCAATGTGAATATGATAATAAGGGTAAAAGTGAATGAAGTGATGGAACCGAGGGATTTAGATAAGCATTAAGGCTAGATATAGGTTTGGTATATTTACCAATTTTTTTTACTCATGGAGGACATGACTATTTTGGATGATCATTCGAGTGAAGGATTTAGGTGATGGGAGCTTGATAGAGATGGTAAAAAAGTTTTAAAATCTGTGTGGAAAGATAGCACAAGGACAATATGCTTTGGAAAACTTAATGCAAATTAGCATGTGATAACATTGGCTCCAATAGGGATGCTACCCTCCCAGTGAGGTAGAAAAGAAAAGGTAGACCTGGTGCCTGATCCATTTGGCTTCTCCCAAAACATGTGTGTACAATGCTTTGACCTGTCACTAGTATCCACTGAAAACCAAAGTCTGTACACTGCTCTCAACTGAAAACTGAACTCTAAATACACCACTACAATCTGAATGTACACATTGTTGAAAACCCAAAATGAAAAATTCTTCACCAACAAGATTGTTTTCACACTCCTATCTACTCTAAAAATTCTGAAATGAATACTCAATCAAGTGATGCTAAAGTGCCAATGCATCCAATCAAGCAATTGGCTTCCGAATTTTCCTCTGCTCACATTTTTCCTAAGCATGCAGACAAATGTAAAAGATGGAAACTAAAAACAAAAATTTAATCCAAAATCCTAGCTTATGAATGAAAACAATTCCTCCTTCACTGATGACTGTAATAGGATGGCCACAAAATCTTGAAAACCATGAAAAATCATTTCTTCTTGATGAACAAAAAAAGAAAGACAAGACTCTTTCATAAGTGTTTGTTGTTTTTTCTCTATTTCTTTAGTTCTGAGAACATTTTCAAATGAAATGGAAGCAATAGGTTTTTCTACTCTTCCATGAATATCCAAAAAAATATCCATACATCCTTGAACATATTCAAATATGACAACCATATTATGTGTATCGAGGCTATCCTCTTGTTCATTAAACAATTCTGGGTTGGTTTTATTAACCTTCTGTAAATTTTCTTGAGGATTGTCATTTTGACTTTCAAATGAATGAATGGAAATAAGTTCCTTCTCATAATCTTCTTGCAAATGTGAAAATATAACATCATGCACTATTTCACAGTCTAGAGTTCCCATGGATGCATTTTCAAAACAATGATTTTCAAAAGAATCAAATAAAACAACTTCCTTTTCATTATCTTTTTGTATTTTTTATTGAAAAGTGGCATACACTGTTTTGTTTATTTCCTGGAAGTCTAAGTCATTTATTTGTTCACTTCTTGAAGTCTCCATAGATGCAGTTTCAAAATCCTCATCCATGTCTAGGCCACTTATAATTTGAACAACCACATCATTCACAGGGAAAGAAAGGTAACTTTGAAACACTTTGTCTTGATAGAAATCTTGTTGAACATCTTCATCAAGTTCAGGAGAAGGAAAATGATTTTTAGCAACAATTTCTTGATCAGTTTCATCTTCAACCAAAGGAGATACTATTTGTTGTTGGGATGACTATTCATAAAGGGATTCTATGATTCCATCATTCATACACTCTTCATAACCAAAAACATTTTCAAGGTACTTAATGAAATGTTCACAAAATTCACAACAATCTTCAAACACCAAGAATGAAGGATTAGATTCTCCATAATGCTTAACTAATGTTATATGGAAATCCTTAAGAGAGTATAAGCTACAAGTTTTTAAACCTTTGTACCATAATCTTGGTTTCCCCTCTAGAGTATCCATAAACATTTTCATCAAACAATCCTCATGAAATTAAACCCCCATCTTACATATGTGCATGTGAAATCTAATCAAGTGCAAGGCAACATCATTTCCTTTCCCATGTTTGAATTTAGGAAAATATTTTTTCCAATCTATGTGAGGAATACAATTTGGAAAGCCAGGAATATGAGAGTGATTCATTGGAGCATACCTTGCAGATATTTAATCCATATTGAAGTAGTGGATTCATCAATAAAATCTTTAGGATACTGAGCCTTTGGATAGTGTAGTCACCATGAAAAATTTGAATTATGGTTTTTTTTAAATGGAGTCCCCAGGTGAATGATGTACAACATTCTTGTGTCTGAATACTTTTCACCATCAATAGTCAAATATGAACTTTTTTGTTTCTCCCAGGGAAAATTTCACCTTCGTTTCCCGACAACGGCGCCAGAATGTTAGCACTCTATAAATTTGTTTGGTTGATAAACAAATGACATAGGTAAATGTTTCAACCAACTTTACAGATAGGTACTAGATTTCTTAGCTCAGAGAGGGCTCTCTCATGTCACTTGATATTTCTTTGGCAATCAATGGCTAGATTTGTTTTTTTTTTTTTTTTTTGGGGGGGGGGG
>ML777133.1:161740-207407 GCA_009831015.1 Picea engelmannii | reverse complement strand
GAAGGGGAGGGACACTTAGGGCTATGGAGTTGAAATTCTGAAAGTGAATGAAAAAAATGAATGCCTGATAGAATTGTCCATAGGATAAAGGCTAAATGAGGTGATGAATCTGAGTTCATGGCATGGATGATTTTAGGGGCTAAATTTCGCTCATGGGGTAATTTTCCATGGTTTTTCCAAAATCGAGATTCGTTGTTTTAAAAATGATTTGCCCAAATTCTATAGGGTAAAATTATTTTACCTTAAAAATCGCTACTATTTTATAAAAACAATATAAAATCCTTAGAAATTTGAATATTTTTACAAAAATATCGTGAATCATTTATACTTGGCATATGAAGGATTAGAAAGATTCGCCAAGTTTTTTACATTTTAAAATAAATTTCCATCCTTAAAAGCATCCCTGTCTGAGTTATAAATTGTATTTATGCAGAGTGTAAGAAGAAGGGAAAAACAAGTAACTACATTAGAGCATTATTGAAATGAATTTTGAATTAGTTAGGAAGAAAATTACACAGTTTAAATTTCTTAATCCGATAGCATCATAAGATGAATTCTGAGATTTTAACTATCCAATTTAAACAGAAGAAAATGAAAATGGAATTAAATAACACGGGAAATGCATACAAGGAGAGGAGACAAAACTCATATCACCACTATTAGAACCTTTTCATAGAGACTTCAAAGCTTATGCATATGTATTCAATTCAGCTTCAGAAAATTACAATTGAGTTTAGAACAACTAAAAGGTTCCCTTGCACTTCTGCCAACCATTAATACATTGGGAACTTCTAATACTTATACAATTCGAGTTCCTTTAGTTAGAAATCAATTACAATAGTCAAACTGAAACGTTTCAGCTTCTAAAATTGAGTACAATGATTACAAATGACATTTTTCAGAAAAATGTTTCATGATCCAACTTCCGATTCCTCTAACGCTTCAGCTCCTTCCTTTGCCACATTCTCTTTGAAATGCCACTTGTACTCTTTGAAATCTAATTTCATTTATCCATATTCTCCTTAAATATTTGGGAATAATATATTTGAATGAAAATAATTCCAAAATATTTTTTATCCTATAGAATTAAATTTCCATATTTTAACTCAAGGCTGTAGTTTTGAAAAACCATTTATTGTTTTCTTCTCGTGGTTTTTAAAACCATGTCTTGTTTTTCCCAATTTACCATTTCACTATGAAAACCATTTATTGTGTCTTCGTTTTTCCAATTTATCATTTCATTGTGAAAACCATTTACTGGTTTGTTTCCCATGGTTTTGAAAACCGTGTCTCGGTTACCATATTGGTAAAATAATTTTAATCTTCTTCTTTTACTTCTGTAAAAACTTTGGATAAATAATTATCCAAATCTTCCTTTCATGTGAATTTTCCCATTTAATTATTTTCCATGGAAATAAACATTAATCTCTGTAATTTTTACCTCTGTGACAATTTTCCACCGTGAGGAGGAATTTCATTTATTGGAAATTCTCTGATTAGTATTGAAACACACATAAATATTCCGCACATAAACCATATAATAAATGGTTTCTTATTATTTCATGCTTGGAAGGGGTGGTTTTAACCCACACCACTTTTACCCCCAAAATGCATCACATAAGAACATGTCTCCCAATTAAAACCCGGTGGTTTGGATTTCGGCCTACCTTCAAATAATTAACCTTTATTTACTTTCAACTCCTAAAATGTATGTGCGTCCTCCATCCACCCTTTGAATTTTTCGCTTAGTTTGAGATTTGTGCCCATGATTTGACGTGAGGTCATGAATTAAATATTGGGTTAAAAATTAATATAAATATTTTAATATAAAAATATTTATATTAATAATAATAAACCCTTTTTCCATTTTCTAAGGACTTTGAGCAAATGAGGCTTATCACATGACTTTGTGGATAGGATCAGAGTTCGTAAACTTAATAAAAGAAATATTTTTAATTTTCAACGGGAATATGATAATAAGGGTAAAAATGAATGAAGTGATGGAACCGAGGGATTTAGATAAGCATTAAGGATAGATATAGGTTTGGGATATTTGCCAATTTTTTTGACTCATGGAGGACATGACTATTTTGGATGATCAGTCGAGTGAAGGATTTAGGTGATGGAAGCTTGATGGAACTAGTGAAAAAGTTTTAAAATCTATGTGGAAATATAACACAAGGACAGGATTCTTTGGAAAAATTAATGAAAATTAGCATGTGATAACAGGCTCAACGAAAGTTAGGGACAAAGGTTACTCTCCTTCTCCCGACACACTAATATATAGGGATGAAGGTTACTCTCCTTCTCCCGACTCATTCATAGATAGAGACGAAGTTTACTCTCCTTCTTCCGACTTAGTCTTTATTTTCTGTGATCAGAACTCACTCTTTTTCACAGTTCTTCCTCGAACTTGAGAGCTTAGTCTCCTATCTCTGCACTCTTCGCAGGTCTTCCTCTAAACACCATGCCTTCCTTTCTTTCCTTCCTCATCAAGATTGTGTGTGGCACGAATTCCCAGTACGTGGTCAGGTCTGGAAGCCTTACAGATGGGCGCTCTTCTCCATCCCCTCATTAACTCTTGAGGAGTTCTTCCCACCTACCAACCTGACTTTAATTCATTCCTGGGTCAGAGGGATATTATGATCCTAAGCAATTAAATCCAACAAAGTATTGGTTTGGTGGGGTTTATCTCAACCATTCCATGTTCCCCTCACCACCTCTTTCATAGCATCTGTGGTCTCTCTTTGCAAACCCCCCTTCCAGCAGTCATGCAACACTTATCCATTTTCTAGTAAATAACATAATTTACATGCATTGACCTTTTATAAAAGGTCCATCAAATCAAACATTCACACATATTGAGTTTTCCATAGTCTCTTGGCCAATATAGATATATTTACAAACTCAGGGAAGCAGGGTTTTTACAATCCCCTACCCCTTAAAGGAACATCATCCTCAATGTTATATCTATCAATGTTCTCTATATATACAAAAGCAAACAAAAATGGATATGCATGTCTCATGGCATCTTCCATTTCCCACATAGCCTCAACTGGTCCAAAGTGTTTCCACTACACCTTGACCTATGCAATGGTTTGGTTCTTGAGTGAGGTTTCCTTCCTGTCTAATATGCATTTAGGTTCTGGAATTAATTCTCCCTCTGGCTCCACTTGAATCACAGACTAGTCAATTATATATTAGAATCATGTACATATTTATTTAATAATGAAACATGGAAAAAATTAAGTACCTTCATGGTGGGAGGGACTTCTAGCCTATAGTCTATAGGTCCCACTCTATCTAGGATTTCAAAGGGTCCACAATACCGGGGTGCTAGTTTGGCACAAGCTCTCATCCTCAAGGAACTCTTCTGGCGCCTAACTCTAAGACATACATGGTCTCTTGTCTTGAACTCTCTGGGAGTTCTCTTTCTGTCAAAGTAAATCTTCTGTCTATCCTGAGAAATTTTCAGATTTTGCTTTATCTGAATCACTTGTTGTTCCATTTATTTTATCATGTCGGGTCTGATTTTAATTCTATTCACTGGATTACTCCAACTGATTGGAATCTTTCACTGCCAACCATAGAGGGCTTCAAAGGGGCTCATCTTCAATGACTCTTCATAATCGTTGTTGTAGGAAAATTATACCAATGGCAGGTAGTCTTCCCACTTCTTAGGCTAATGCATTACATGCATCCTTAACATGTCTTCTAATATTTGGTTTACTCTTTTTGTATGTCCATCCGTTTTGGGTGTGATAGGTTGTGCTAAACAACAATTTAGTCTCAAAACCACCCATCAACAATTTCCAAAATCTTGAAGTGAGTTTTGTGTCTCAGTCAAATATAATCTCCCTAGGCATGCCATGCAATCTGAATATCTCCTTCATGAATATCTTGGCAATATATATTTCCTTGCAAATTGACTTGACAAGAACAAAATGAGAAACCTTTCTCAATTTTTCCATCACTACCATGATGGAATCATTCTCCTTGGACAATTTTGGTAATCTGGTGATTAAATCCATGGAAATTGTTTCCCATTTCCATTATGGAATTGGTAGAGGCAGTAACAACCCTTTTGGGTGCCTGTGTTCTTCCTTAACTTGCTGGCATTCTAGACACTTAGCTAGATATTCATTTATGTCTTTTTTCAATCCAGGCCAATAGAATTGTTTCCTAGTGGCCGTGATCATTTTCTGATAACCTGGGTGACCAATATATGGTCTCTTGTTTAGTTCATCCATTATGAACCTCTTCAATTCATCACAACTTGGAATAGAAAATATGTTTCTTTAGGTCAACAAGATTTCATCAAGCATACAATAGCCTTCATACTTTAGCCCCGTGGGATATTACTTTAGCTATGATGTTATGGTCTTGAAAAATGCATATGTTTCTTGTGCACTACTGACTCTCTCCGTGAAATCCATTTCACAAGTGCTCACTGCTACTAGGTGAATCATTTTCATACTTATGCTAAGGGAATAGACCACTCTATTTTCCTTCCCTTTGATGTGTTTGATTTTGAAATCAAACTCACTAAGGAGAGCCATCCACCTAGCTTGCCTAGAATTGAGTTTTGGTTGATCAAACAAGTGCCTCAACACACAATGGTCTGTCATAATGAAAAATATCCTACAAAGGAGTTAATTCCTCCACATTTTTAAACCATTCACTATGGCGGCCAACTCTAGATCATGGGTCACATAATTGATTTCATGCTCATTCAATTTTCTAGATTCGTAGAAAATTACATGCCCTTCTTGCATAAGGACTCCTCTGAGTCCTTCCTTACAAGCATATGTATAGATGAGGAAGTCACTATCAGGGTCTGCAATATTCAGCACGGGTGCATGGGTTAGAAGGTATTTTATTTCCTGAAATATTTCTTCACATTCTGATGTCCAAGTAAATTTAACTCCCTTTTTCCGAAGGGCAGTGATTGGACAACCGATCTGAGAAAATCCTTTTATGAACCTTCTATAGTATCCTTCTAAGCCCATAAAGGATCTAATATCATATACATCCTTTGGGGTAGGCCATTCCATGATAGATTTTATCTTTTCAGGGACTACTGCCACTCCTTCAAAAATAGCATGGCCTAAGTAATGGACTTGATTTTGAAAAAATTCACACTTGCTAAACTTAGCATAGAGCTGATGCTCTCTTAGTACTTGTAGTATGAACTTAAGATGTTCTTCATGCTCATCTATGTTCTTGGAGTATATTATGATATCATCAATGAAAACCAATACAAATATGTCTAGGAATTTGTTTAGTACATTATTCATCAAGCACATGAAAGTGGCGGGGGCATTAGTTAATCCAAATGGCACCACCACAAATTCATAGTGACCATATCTTGTCCTAAAGGTTGTTTTGTGGATTTCTTCATCCTTGATTCAAACTTGATGGTATCCAGACCTAAGTCAAATCACCCCATAATTGGTCGAACAAGTCATTGATTCCTGGTAAGGGATACTTGTTCTTTATGGTTGTCTTATTGAGTTTTCTATAGTCTATGCACAGTTGAAGTGTGCCATCTTTATTTTTCACAAACAAGGTTGGTTCTCCCCATGGAGACATGTTGGGTCGGAAGTATCCTTTGTTCATCATCTCCTTTAGTTGTAGCTTCACCTCAACTAGCTATGGTGTACTCATCCTATAGGGTGTTCTAGACACTGATACTGCTCCTGGTGTAAGTTCTATCGAGAAGTCAATGTCTCTTCTCAGAAGTAGACCTAGTACCTCTTCTAGAAACATGTATTTATACTCTCTTAATATGGGGTGGTCCTCTAGGTTTGGTTTGTCATACTCAATAGATTCCAACACCTGTATTTCATATAGGGAACATCCGTTTTTGCAATACTTTTTCATTTGAAGGGTTGATATTCATCTCACTGATACAAGATTCTAAATCCCTTGGAGGGTTATTTTTCTCCCTTCTTAATTTACACATTATAAAGTTTTATGGTAAAAGTCCAACTTATTTTTATAAGTAGCTAACCATTCCATACCAATCAACAAGTCATAATACCCTAGGGGAAGTATGTTAAGGGTCTCTTGGGTGGGCAATCCATCCATAATGAATTGGCAAGCTGGTATGACCTCTGCTACTTTCCTTTTGGTTCCAGTGGCTAGTTATACTAATGATGTCTTAACATGTCTAACTCGTTGTATTTTACACTTATCAACAGTATGAGGGGCCACATAGCTCAAATTAGAACCAGGTTCAATTAAAATAGAAACTATATGGTTGGAAAACATACCTTCCATCTCCTCCACTGAAGCTTGGTGGTCGGTTTGTTTATTATCAAAGGTTGCCTAAATCTGTGGCATGCCCCTAGCCACATCATTGACTATGGTAGCTTCTTGGATGTTATATATTCTTCTAGTGTTCTCGCTTTGGGTTATCAGTGTTTCATGAGGTTGCTCCAAAAGGTTTATTTCCACTCTGGGAGGGGAAATTCTATTGACACACACTTTTAGTAGGAAGGCTCATCCTATGTTTATTCCCATAGTTCTTAAATATTGAGGATTTAAACCCCTTCTTCTTGAATATTGAAATACTCTTCTTCTTCCATTCCTTTCGAGGTTCGGTTTGACCCCCGAACTGTTCGTAAAAATACCTTTCCTTCCTAATAGTATATTCTAAGGTCTTTGGCTCATCAAACTCAATCCTATTCTATTAGGATTGAGGTAACCCACTAATAAATCGCTTCACTTTTACCTTTTCATCCTTTATGTAGGGTACATACATTATCAACTCAAGGAACTTATTGACATATTCCTCTATGGTGATTTCTCCCATCTTGAGTTCATAGAAATCTTTAGTCTTCCCATCAAAGTATTTCTCTGACAAATATTTCTTCTTGAAGTGTTCCTCAAATTGTTTCCATGATAATTCATTCTTATGGATTCCTTTCACATTCCTAAGTTCTTCCCACCAAATGGAAGTATTTCCATTCAGGTTGAATATGGCTATTTGAGCCTTCAAGTTTTCAGAGTAGTCATGGACTCTGAAGTACTTATTTAAACTAGGAATCCAAGATTCTGCCTCTTCCAATTTATTAATATATCCATTGAAAGAGGGTGGTCTGGATTTCTTGATATCTTTAGGATCATGACCTTTAGAATTATTTCGCTTCTTTCCTTTCTTTTGAGAATGTGAGCTAGTTTTTCTACTAGAAGATCCCTTAGTGTTTCCAATTTAATTTCCAAAGGACTCTCCCGACGAGTGTCCCCTGCCTCCAAGTTGGGCCTTCCTCGAGGTACTTCTCCTAGTGTGGCCACATATGGGACCACGTTTTCATATATCATGTGGACTTTGACTTCTCTTCGTATGTCATCAGTCCACATGAATGGTTGCGGGTCCATGCTTCAGCTGCCTCTGTATGTCGAATAAGCTATGCAACAAGACTGCATTAATTTTCATTTGTTTTTCTTTCTCCTTTATCAATCTCTTATTGTCAACCTTGCAAATATGTAATTCGGCCATGAGGCTCCTTACAGTTTCAACCAAATTTGAAGGGGTTTCCACCAGCCTCCTTTTGTTATATTCTTCATCTCTATTTTGAGAGCCATCCCCCACTTCATGGCACATCACCATCTTTTATACTTGGAGTTTCCCACGATTTACTGACTGCTTGAGTGCTAACAAAAAACTTACTATTAGCCAACAATATATTATTTTATGAAGAACACTCAGTTCAAATTTATTAAATACACACACACAGTAGAAAGTTTCATTATTTTTTTCAGTAAAAGTTTAACCAGACTCTTTAGGAAAGAGGTAAGATAGGGTGTCACCCTTAAAATTCCTTTAAATATGGTTTTTAAGAAACTTGTTCATGATCCCAAGAAGGCCAAGTGTTGTAACCATGATCTGATACCAATTTGTAACACACCCAACCCCTTAAAGATATTTTAAGGGGTGGGGCATCATAATTTTCATTTTCCTCTTAAATCAAATCCTCCTACTAACCAGTGAAGGGCTCAACCCCTTTCTAAGATATCGGTTGTAGAGGAATTCTATGCTTCGTCGCTTCGGTGCTTCGACACTTCAGCGTTGAATGCCTATTTACTATCCACGCACGAGATCTCTCGGATTCTCGAAGTACTGTAATATTTCCACTTGGCTCTGACCTTCGAGCGTTTTTCACTCTCTAAAATACTACACCCCAAATCCTATAGAGTCCTGAAGTATCGGACTCCAGGAGTTTTAGTCACTTCACCAACCACTCTAGCTGGGCAACCTCATACCAAGGGTTGACACATGTAAAGGGCCAGGGGTGACACCTGTCAAATTCCAATGGGTCTATAGGGTATGTGATATGCATGAGTCCAAGTGACACATGGCATGTCAAATTTGGTTCCACACCACCTTGGGTGACTTCACTACACCACGTCACTCTGGATTGATCTTCCTTCATGCCTTTTGATCTTATGGCCAAGGTAGGTCCATGTAACCCTTGGATCAATGGCCTCCGCTACTTTGTAACTTCGAAATTCGGGGGGTTCATGGTGTAAACTTATCCATTCTCCTAGAGTTGATTAGCGTCAGTCTAACCACAACCTAGATATGATGGCTAGGATAAGTCCTGAAGTACCCTCAGATCAACGACTCTCATTACTTCAGGCTTCAAAGCTTATTGACACACTACATATCAATTTCACTAGAGTACCAAGTCTCTAGAATAAAGGCTCTAGCACCACGCATCCCCCGTATATCGACAACTGATAGGGATCCTGAAGGATCTGTAGATCAATGGTCCATATTACTTCGTGAATCCAGCCTTTGAGAGTATTGCGATGCAAAATCTTCTTTTCTCCCAAAGTTGGTCAGTGTTGGGATAACCACAACCTAGATATGATGGTCTGAGGGTATCCACGTAACCCCACATATCTACAACTCGTCTATGGCTCATAACTTCCACTTAAGGGTCCCTTAGGTCTTGTTGTTGGTCCACTCCTAGAGGCACATCTGTCATCCTAAAACACTCTAGTAAGAATATGTGGCACCTGCCTCAGGTCATCGACTTCCCCTTACCATGCCACTAGGTCACCACACCTGGAAATGTCTTCACTCGACACATGGGCCCCCACATTCCCTCGACATGATACACACGTCCCCACGATTGAACAGTAAATAGGGGTCCCGAAGGATCCTTAGATCCATGGTCCACATTACTTCACATCTTCGGCCTTCGGGGGTTTTGACGTTACAACATATTTTTTCTCCTGAAGCGGTCATCATCGGGTTGACTTCATCATATATCCGATGGCTAGGAGAGAAACTGAAGGATCCCTAGATCAACAGTCCTGGTCACTTCACGGCTCTAGTCTTTAGGGGTTTTGGCTTCACTACCACTCCATTTTCCCGAAGCAGAACTTCGTCGAAGTACCATGTGCGTGTACCTCCTCCTAAATGATCAGAAGGTAGGTGGTGTTGGATTAATGAGAGGGAGGGTGAATCATTAATAGAGAAATCTAATCCTTTTTAACCATATAATCCAAGTGTTGTATCAATGTATCATTATCATCCAATAACTATAGAGTAAACAAGCAATCAACAAATGAACAATCATACACATACACAGTACACCAGTGTTATACGTGGAAACCCAAAGAGGGAGAAAAACAAGGAATGTTTTTTCTTATATGTCTTGAATAATTACATTCATTGAAAGCACTAACTTCCTTTTTTTTCCAGCTTTAACTGGAAGTAGGCTCCAATCCCCTAGTTTCTCAGGCTACAACCTGAGGGAAGCTCCAACTCCCCAATACTTTGTCTACAACCAGAAGGAGGATACAACCCCCTATGTTCTCCAGATACAACCAAAAGGTGGATACAATCACCTATTTTTGACCTGTCCAACCTCCCTGACATATAAGTAGAATGATGGAACCACTATCACACTATCACTTTGAGATATATTGTTGTAAACATGTACCAATAAACCTGAACCTATAATCAAACATCAAACATGTATCAACCTATACCTCAACCTATAATCAACCTGTACCAGAAACAAGAGCATGCAACCATGTACCAAGTATGTACCAATCATGTATCAACTACTCATCAGATATGACTCATCAAGATGTACCAACATCATCAACTATAAAGCTCATGTATGTGCCAATTCATCAACTACTTGTCTCAACCATGTACCCAACATGTACCTCAACCAAACGACCTCATCAATTTCATCATCCAAATTTGATTTGTAACTCTGTAATAAACCTAGTGTATATGATCACATACCTGCAAACATTCATTAATTTTAACAACAAGAGACTATCATTTTCATCAAACATTTATTTACTCTCACGTGACTAGTTGTGGATTAGTCAACAACCCTAACTTGAAATAATCATAACTATGTACCTATAATGAATAAATATCTAAAAATAGTACACAATGTTCTTCAGTGTTTTTTACAAAATTCCTCCATGTTTCACTACTTGGAACCTCTCAGAAAAGGAGTTATAGCAAAAATGGCATACCTTGTTGAATTCTCGCTTATTCTAGAAAGAGAACATGTAGAGTGTGCTCCGCACGGAATATTTGTTGTATGGATCTAAAAAAATTACACAGAATAATATAGACTATAATTTAACCAACACATTTTGTCTTACTTAATTTGCATCTATTATGAATAAGTTATGACGTTTTTACCTAAAACACCTGTTTTAGACTAGTTTCAGGACTAGCCACAAACCCTATTTTCCACGGAGTGTAACTACAAAAATACGACGACCCACGAGATGAAATTTGTACCAAAGGTACTTGGATATTTTTTCTCAATGGACTATCAATTTCATGGTCTAAATAATGATAGAAAAACATTTATTTCTAAAATGGTGAGATGACCTGTAAATAACATATCTTAGAAAGCATCATCAAAAGAATTTATCCTCCCTTGAATTTCAGCCTTCTTTACTTCACCTTCTCTCTGTAATTCATTTTATATATCCTTTGGTTACCTCAGTAACCTATATATATTCAATATTCTCAAGTGTGATATAAAATGAGGGAGCCTTACCTCTTATTTATACTTTCATGTAGCTTCCTCAATGGGTTACCTTTTAACCATCTTAACCCACTTTCCTTATTTTAGGGTTAACCAACTTCTAACCACTTGTTCAATTAGTAATTTATCCATTAAATTTATTATTTAAATAATTTATTTTGTATCCACTTTGAATTATAGTACACTAATCACTTCACTTTACCTCAAGGGGTTACCTTCTAACCATCTTAAACCACTTTCCTTATTTTAGGGCTAACCCACTTCTAACCACTTGTCAACTTAGTAATTTCTCCATTAAATTTATTATTTAAATAATTTATTTTGTATTCACTTTGAATTATAGTAAACTCATCACTTCACTTCATTATTTACCTTCTAAAAATATCTTAAACCACTTTGACTATTTTGACCTTTTGGGGCTTCTAGATGACTCATGAGGATTCTCCAACTTCACATGGCCATAACTCTCTAACCGTGAGGAGTCATGTGATGTTCCACATACCACTGGAAATGGAATGACATATATTATCCATATAGAATATTATTACCTGCAAACATATCAAAACTCATACCATTATCCATCAAACAAAATTTGTTCCATTACCCAAACCCGGGTTCTGCAACTTCCTTCAAGGGTTGACATCAATGAAAACCAACCTTATTCAACAATATCCCACTTTGGCATTGATGGAAACACTCTGATGAAATATTGAAATCATTTCATGCAATACTAAAGTTATATCTCTCATGCTCCCCCTGGAACCATGCCTCTGTCGTCTCCATTTGATAAATCTCTCCCCCTTTCTCATCAATGGAAAAGGTATTTTTCCATCTGGGGTTTCTCCCCCTAACTAAATTGTCCTCTTTATGATGCTTCCTCATATACATATAAGAAATATAAGATATGAATCCAAAAGTATTCATTTTGGAGTAGAAAAAACTCTGAGTCTTTGGCAAAGATACTCAAAGTCTTACCGTAGAAGTCGTTTTGTAAATATTTCTGCCACTTGTTCTTTTGTGCCCACATACTCAACTCTGATGTTCTTTTCTGCAACCTGTTCCCATATAAAGTGATACTTTATTGGAATGTGCTTCGTCTTGGAGTGCATCACCAGGTTCTTTGAGATATTGATGGCACTTGTATATATTGGAATGGGCTCATCATACTCAATCTGTATATATGCAAGAGTTTTTTTCATCCAAAGAACCTGTGTACAACATGTTTTTGCTGTAATATACTCTGCCTTGGATGTATATAAATATACCGATGATTGTTTCTTTCTTATCCATGATACTAAACAATCACCCAAGTAGAACACTTCTCCATTGGTGCTTTGTCGGTCATCAATACAACCTTTCCAATATGCATCTATGTAGACAATAAGTGATAGATTCTTTCCTTTTGGATACCATAATCCAAACTATTTTGTTCTTTTGAGATATCTAAAAATCCTCTTCACTGCTAATACATGTGAATACTTTGGTTCTGCTTGAAATCATGCCACTTGTTCAACTGCCTGTATTACATCTAGTATGGATGCTGTCACATATAGTAGGATACCAATCATTGACATGTATTTCCTTTGATATGTAGACTTTGAATCATCATATTTTCTCAACTTGCAACTGGTTTGCATGGGAGTGATAAGTGGTTTGCAATCTTCCATTCTGAACCTCTTTAAAATTTCTTTGATATACTTGGTTTGAGAAATAAAATTCCTTGGTTTATTTGACGTATCTAAAGTCCTAGAAATAAGGATAGTTCTCCAAGTAATGACATTTCAAATTCATTCTACATATCCTTTGCAAATTTTTGGCTTAACCTATCATCATCACTACCAAAAATAATATCATCAACATAAACTTGAATTAATAAAATACTATCTTGAATTACCTTGATGTAGAGGTTGTTGTATGCCCTTCCTTTTCTAAACCCTTCTTGTTGTATATATTTATCCAATCTAGAGTACCATGCTCTATGAGCATGTTTTAGACCATACAAGGCCTTTTTTAATTTACACACATAATTTGTGTTCTCTGACAGCTGAAATCCTTCTGGTTGTCAAATGTAGACTTCTCCTTCAAGTTCCCCATTCAGAAAATTTGATTTTACATCCATCTAATAAACTTTAATATTTTTGGAGCATGCATAAGCTAAAAGCAATCAGATTGCTTCCATTCTAGAAAATGGGGAAAATGTCTCTTCAATGTTGATTCATTCAACCTGTGCATATCCTTTACATACCAATATAGCTTTGTTCCTTATAACTTGTCCATCTTCATTCAATTTATTCTTGTAAACCCACTTTGTGCCAATCACATTCTTATCCTTTGGTCTTGGAACCAATTCATGAGTGTCATTTTTCTCTATTTGATCCAATTCTTCATCCATGGCCTTATTCCAAAATTCATCCTTGTTGGCCTATTCAAAACAGGTTGGTTCAATCATAGATATGAGTGCTAGGTGTGTTTGTTCTGGTGAACACATTCTTCTTCTAGTCTCAACTCTTGCATCATTGTTTCTGATAATCTGATGTGAAGGATGATTCTTCTGTACTCGTCTGTTAGGTGTCTTTGGAGTCACTTGCTGGAATTTCTTTTCTTCTTCTATCAGATCCTCTTCGTCTTCCCCTTCTTTTTCATCTTCTATTTTTTCTTCGTAAAGTTGTTCCATTGATTCATTTTCTTCTTCCTTTAATTCTTGTCTACCTGTTTCATCAATTTTTGCATTGATGTTTTCCACAACTTTGTTCAATATTTGGTTTTAACACTTGTATGATTTACTTGTACTTGAGTAACCAACAAGTACTCCTTTGTCCACACGAGAATCAAACTTTCCCATTCTTCCATCTTCTTTTTTGATGTAGCATTTGCTTCCAAAAACTATGAAGTGCTTCACATTTTATAGTCTTCCTTTCCATAGCTCATAGGGAGTTTTGTCAATCTTGTTTCTGAGCATTAATCTATTTTGAATGTGAACTATTGTATGCATTTCCTGTGTCCAAAACATATATGTCAATTTAGAATCCATTAGCATTGTTTGAGCCATTTCTTGTATTGTCCTGTTATTTCTTTCAACAACTCTATTCTGTTGAGTTGTCCTAGCAATGGAGAATTGCCTTTTTATTCCATGACTGTTGTAGTAGTCCATAAATTGATTTGAATTGAACTCTCCTCCATTATCAGATCTTAAGCATTTGATTTTTGAATTCATTTCATTTTCAACCATTTCCTTGTAGATCTTGAAGTTTTCAAAAGCTTCCGACTTATTCTTCAGAAAGAAAACTGCAGTCATTCTTGTATAATCATCAACTAATAACATAAATTATATCTCACCTTTTAAACGCTTTGTTATAGTTGGTCCAACTAGATCAGTATGCACAATTTCGAGTGGTCTTATCATTGAATTTTCCTTTGATTTGAACCTGGTCTTTGTTTTCTTTCCTTGTTGACAATGCTTGCATAAAGTGTTGGTTGGTTTCGTGATCTGGGGAATTCTCTGACTGTTTCTTTGACAAGGTTATAAAAATGTATGTGACCCATTCTTCTATGCCATATCCAACTTTCATCTTCCTTTCCTAGACAATACTTTTCATTTCCAATTTCACTTAACACATATATGTTTCTTTAAGTTATCGCAGCTATAGCAATCAATTTTCCTAAACCTTATTTTCTTATATCGAACTTTTGTGAATCGAAAGTAAATTTATGACCTTGGTCACACATTTGAATCACACTTAGAAGATTATATTTTATATCTTATACTAGTAGAACATTTTATTCCTTTGTATTCTTGTTCCCAATTCTGACTATGCATTTTCCAATGATTTTAGTTGAATCATCATTTTCGAAGGAAATTGATCCATAACTTTCCTTTATTAATGTAAGAAACTTGTCTCTATCACCTATCATGTGTTTTGAACAACCATTGTTAACATACCAACCATGTTTCTTCTTCTTAGATTGTGGAATGAGTGTGCATTATTTATTGTTGTATTGATTATGCTTTCTTATCCATGTCCTTTTCTGAGGTTCTTGTCTATGATTGTTGTTGTTCTGTTGTGGTTCTCTAGGCGAGATTGTCATTTTGCAATCTCTGGCCATGTTTCCAAATTTGTTAAACTTGTAGCATTCCACTTCAGTGCTCAAAGATTCAAACCTGTTGTAACTTCTTCTATGTTTTTCACTATTCCTTCTTGGATAACCCTTTTGTGTATGAATTTCAAAGTTGTTTATGTTCTTGTTGTTAGCTCTGCAATTCACAACTTTATGTCCAAAATTATTACAGGCATAACATAAACCAAAAAAGATAGTTTGATACTTGGGAGTTGAAGATATTCTGAAAGGAGGTGCTCTTATGAATCCTTCTTCTTATTGAGACCTATTTGTTTTTGTTGGTCATTGATTCTGAAATATGAATCTTCTCGATGGAGGAGTGTCCCTGTAATTTTCTATGTAGAACTTCCTATCCCTTTTAATTGTTTATGCATAACTTTTTGGATATGTTTCTTGTTCTGTTTTTTTGGATCTTGATCCCTTTTCTGTCTGATTGTATCCAAGTCTGGACTTGTCATGATTAGGCCTTTGACTGTTGATAATGTCATTCAAAACTTTTGAACTGTTCTACATATTTTTATTTTGAAAATCCTTTATTAATGTGACAATCTCTTCTTCCAAATTTTCAATGATCTTGTTTGTTTCTTCTAGATGTTCTTTGAGTGCTTCTTCAATTCTTTTATCTTCTTCAATTTGAACCTTCAAATTTGTGATCATTTGTTCTAATTCCTGAGTGTCTTCTTTCTTTTCTAGTTCCACTTGTAACTTCTTGTTTTTCCTCTTTTCTCTTCTGATAACTTATATGGAACTCATCAATTCCTCTCAGTAGTCAACTTCTGCTTCTTCAATTTCTTCTTTGGCTTCTTCATATTCTACTTTGGAGTCTTTTTTATCAGATTCTTCTACTTCCATGAATAGAACCCTTTATGTCTCACTATCACTGACTTCATCTTCATCTGATGATGAGATGTCTTCTTTGGTGCATAATATTTTCTTGAAAACTTTCTTTGTGGTTCTTTTGACTTTATATGTTTGTATTCTTTTTTAGTCACCTTCATCATTTCTCTTTTTCTTATGAGGACATTTGTTAGAAAAATGACCAATACCATCACAATTAAAACAAATTAAAGTAAGCTTACCTCTATTATACCTATCATCAATTCCCTTGTTCAGTCTTCTGACAAAGTTGGCCACTTCTTGATCATCTTCTGAGACGTCACTACTGCTGCTATGTTATTTTTATTGTTGCTTTCCCTTTTTCTTTGATATTTTGGATGCTTTGAAGGCTGTTGCTTTTACATCTGAATTTTCCTGTTCAGTTCTCATTTCATATGCTATGAAGATTCCATGTATATCATTCATGCTTATTGAGTTTAGATATGAAATTTCTTCTAGTGTTGATTGTTAGAATATAGAATATTGTGTGCTTGTTTTACCATTGACGATACCCTCATCACCCAACCATAGGCCTAAGCCACCCTCTGAGCACCTTAACCTTAACTGAGAATTACTCAAGAAGCAAACCCTAGGCTAGATAGCCAAGCAAGGTGTAGCGCATCTTCCTCCAGGGATAGCACACCAATAATAGTTGATCAGATAGTCCAAACCCTAGCCAAGAGATAGTCCAAGACAATACTGAAATTGGTTGCTGTAATAGCTGCACCTGTAGCTCTCCTCCACATGTGCGCACCAAACTGGGAACTGCAGTGCACACCAATTGCTCTCTATAATTTTGAGATGTGTCAAATGAGAACTGGCACCTTGTATTTATAGTGGTTCTACTAGATTTGTTGGGGCCTACTTCTCCTTCTGGATATGTGTCTATTCAGTATATTATTATTATTTCTGGCCGACTTCTTCTCTTGGAGGCAAATAACCTAATATTAATTATCTTCTTGAGTCGACAAGACTTCTAGGGTTATTATCCAACTCATTAGGGTTTTCTCTTGCTTTCTGAAGTCTTCTATTCTTGTTAGGTTTACACATGGAGGTAAATACCTCCCGCAGCTACCATAATATTAACACTCCCTCCTAGATAGGGAGGTATTACAGGTAATGATCTTGAGCACAAAAATATACCATTTACCCGATAGCATCAATATAGTTGTCTAGACTATCTCATGACTAGATCATGAGCATCACCATCACCATCAGCTGCATCGTCTCTCAAAACCATACTTCATCTGAGTAATTAGACATGATATTGGATAAGTCACTCACACCATAGAGTGATACAAGAGCCATCCCTATAATCTAGAAGAGTAAATGCTATGAACCATTTTCCATTTAGAAAATAGTTGTTCATCATTCGTCTGGATGATGATGATCTTCAATAAACTGTTGATAGTCTTCAAGGCAATTAGAATAAAAATAGAACACAACTGTGTCTATCCATAGTAGTACATAACTACAATCCAATGGTACACTACCACACCAAGTAACACACAAGTACTTGATCAACAATGTATAGTCACGAACATTGGAACATATTCACCATAGTAGTCTTCATCTACTGTCATACAGTCTTCATAACAAACATCTGATAGAAACCTGCACAGAAATAATGTTACGATATAAAATTAATTATCTAGGCCAATCTTTCACTCACATATGTGAACTCTGAAAGAATATCTTCCTCACGAACAGTGGAACATATCCACCGCAGTAGTCTACATCTACTGTCATATAGTATTCATAACAAACATATGATAGCAACCTACACAGAAACAATGTTATGATATAAACTGAATCATCTGGGCCAATCTTTCACTCACATTTGTGATATCTGAAAGAATATCTGCCTCAGAGTAGAATAATGAGATATTTGGACTATTCTTCTCAAGCAAGGAAGAATAATTGTCATGTCTTCTGAACCTGGACCATTCCCCACCCTGGGCCATTCTTCCTACACTAATCAAAGTTCACCCTAGAGAGAATGTATAACCCTAAGGAATGTTGATCCTGGACCATTCCCCACCTTGGGCCATTCCTCCTACACTAATCAAAGTGCACCCTGGAGAGAATGTATAAACCCTAAGGAATGATTGAATGGACCATTTCCTCTATTAACCACAAGAGGAAAATATTGTCTTGCATCAACCTCCAAAACGAACCATTCCTCATGTTAACCACAATGATAAATCGTTGTTGGGCGAGGAGAGCCAATCTTCTTCAGTAACCCTCAAGAAGAGAGACTGCCCTAGACCACTCCCCATGTTAACCACAATGGGATTTCATTGTCTATGATACATCAGCAATCAAACTACTTCCCATGTTAACCAAAATGGGAAGTGATTGTCCGTCAGAAGTCTCAATCCACTTTCTGAATGGGAAATCATCTGTCCAAGATGGTCTATTTTTCAAATTTATATATGAATGTCTTCAATAATGTTTTTAGTGCTCCCTCCTAACTTGGATAGTCATTTCCTCCTTTTTCAATAAGAAGGAAGTTGTTTCCACAAGCTCTAGCTTGAGTACACAAACTCTTTCATCTTGGATAAAAGTTTTTACCAAAATCTCTACTTATCTGCTCATCTTTGGAGATATGTATTTGAGAATCATTTTCTCCTTTCTAGACTTCATCATGGATAATGTAATGCTTGATTTCAAATGTAATTTAGTCTGGAAGACTGTGAAGGCTTCATGTAGATCTGAACAATAGAGTATATCATCGTTGGAAAACTGGAACATATCTATGTGGCACTTCTTCTGTCATCATGAGATCTGATCTACTGAGTAATCATCTTGATGTGATAGGGAATCTTCACCATGCTTCTGCTATGTACTAGAGGTCCTCCACTAAGTTATCTTATTTTATCTGCATATAAGAGTCTCTTTCTGGTATGCCTCAAAGTCTTGAGATTTCTCTTCATACACTCTTTATTAAATTTCTCTGGAGAACATTCTTGCATTCATCCGATGTAGAATTCCAACCCATGGACGTTGTGGATGATATAATGACTTGTGGAGATAAGTCTGGTTTACTGGAACAAGTAATTGTCATAGTCTTCTCCCTACATATGGGAGAACCTCTAGTTCTAGGTCTCGCAATGCTTTCATTCATAAGTCTTCCATACACTGTTATTTATCACGACTTTTAGTTCTTTTGCTTGATTTCTTTTAGTGAGTTCATATCAGGCTGGTAATATTGTGATTCTTGATATTATGACTGGTTGTTCTAGATTTTCTTTCTTTCTTGGAATCTTCATTTTCTTCTTCATGTTTTTCTTTAGCTCTTGGTTCCATGGAGTTTCTTATAGATTCCATGCCCTAGAGATTCCACTTCTTCCTTTTATCATAGGATCACAGATGTGGATGGACAACTAGGAATACTTTAAGGCTTCTCTTCGAAGAAGTCTTCTTCTGTGGTTGAACTGAACACGTATTGTCTTTCATGGCTGCTACCATGGATATATATACTTCATCATATTCAATGGATCATAGGATTAGCTCCCTCCTAACCCTTGCTTCATGTAAGAGTCCATATAATCGACTCCCTCCATCTAACAGAGTCCACACTTCCATCTGCAACCTTATTGTCTTCTGCAATATATAATTGGATCTCTTGTCTAACAGAGTCCACGCTTCCATCTTGTTGTCTTCTACAAAACGTCATAAGTCTTTTTCCAATTTCCTCTTGATTTGTTGACTTCTTTCTGTCTTTGCTTCTTCTAAGTTTCTTCATGATTGATTCAGCTTATCTTGCAATAGATTCTTGTATTTCATCCTTTGATGTGTATTATCTAATGATATACATTTTCATCTTGTTTTTTCTTCCAGAGATATAGTTCTTCTTGGAACACATTATCTTCCAAGAGATGGATATACAAGATATGTACACAGACAATGCAAACAAGATATGTACAAGAAATAAGAAGAGTGTTCTTACCTTTTGGACGAAGAAGTCTCTTCCATCCTGATTAGCCTTCTTTGTAGGTTCCTTTTCTTCGACAGTCGATGCTTCTTGTTTCTCCTTCCTTTTCTTTAGCTCGGGACAATGATTCTTGTAGTGACCATACTTTTGACAGTTGAAGCATGGTACTTCTAAAATGTCTTTCTCTTGATTTGGCTTCCTCCTTGAACCAAACTTCCTTTTGTTCCTGAAGTTCTTGAATCTTGTTGTGAAGGCTTGATCATCGTACTTTTTTTGGGGTTTCTCTTTTTCATTGATCCTTGATTCTTCTTGAGTACAGAAAATCCAATGTTCTTCAAATGTTGGATACTCCTTCCTTGTGTTCATGCTTGCGGAAAATGCATCCCATGTCTTGGGAAGACCATTGAGTACTATGTTCACCAATTCCTTCTTTGAAGTGATCTCTTCAATAGCTTGTAGTTGATGTCTTAACTGGGAGATCCTTACAAAGTATGATGTTATGATGTCATCATCATTCATCTTCATGTCATGGAGCTCATTCTTCAGACTCATAACTTGTCCAATGTTTCTGACTGAAAAGAGATTTGTTAGGTCATCATACATCTTCTTCGATGAGTCAAGATGGGAGATGTAGGGTATCAAGTGGTCTTTTATAGAATCCACTATGATACTCGTGGCATTGATGTCAACATCTTTGAACTTCTCCATAGCTGCAACATTCTGCGATTACTTCTATTTTCCCTCTTCAAACTCTGGCTTCACGATCTTTCCTTTCATGATATCTAGCACTTTATTCTTGGCAAGGATAAGGTCAATCCTTGTCTTCCATTCTCTGAATTTAGAGGCTCCATATAACTTGTTCTCTGACTTCATAGAATAAGTCATGGTTGTTTTGACTTGGTCAAACCCTAGATTTGACCACAAACTCAATCTTCACGTCTTGGCTTGCTGTGAGTATCAAGGAATGCGCTAGGCTAGAGTGCACTGATCTATCTAGAGATTAGGTCAATCCATTCACTTAAGGTGCCTCAAAAAGAGGTTTAGGGTTTCTGCAACTACTCCTGCTAGTAACCCTAGTGGCAGTGTCTTGGAAACTTCTTTTGCTAGTAACCCTAGCAGTAATTCCTCGACGAGTTCAATATCCTAGTGGCTATGTTTCCTTCCAGCATTTAGACTGAATGAAGGAGGTGTGGGCCCATAAACTATTAGAATATATAAGATTGTGTGCTCATTTTACCATTGACGATACCCTCGTCACCCAACCATAGGCCTAAGCCACCCTCCGAGCACCTTAACCTTGACTGAGAATTACTCCAGAAGCAAACCCTAGGATAGATAGCCAAGAAAGGTGTAGCGCATCTTCCTCCAAGGATAGCACACCAACAATAGTTGATCAGATAATCCAAACCCTAGCCAAGAGATAGTCCAAGCCAATACTGAAACTGGTTGTTGTAGCAGCTGCACCTACAACTCTCCTCCACACGTGCACACCAAAATGGGAACTGCAATGCACACCAGTTTCTCTCTGCAATTCTGAGATGTGTCAAATGAGAACTGACACCCTGTATTTATAGTGGTTCTGCCATATTTGTTGGGGCCGACTTCTCCTTCTGGATATGTGTTTGTTTAGTATATTATTATTATTTCTGGCTAACTTCTTCTCTTGGAGGCTAATAACCTAATATTAATTATCTTCTTGAGCCAACAAGACTTCTAGGGTTATTAGCCAATTCATTAGGGTTTTCTCTTGCTTTCTGAAGGATTTTATTCTCGTTGGGCTTACACATGGAGTTAAATACCTCCCGTAGCTACCATAATATTAACATTGATATCTTAGGGTCAAATATCATAGGAAGAGATCTTAGTACCTTTTGAACAATTACAGATTCTTGAATTTCATCTCCCAATCCTATGATTTCATTTATTGTTTCATCAACTCGTAAGAAGTAAGATGAAATATTCACATCTTCCTTCATCTTTAGTTGTTTGAACTGACCTCTGTAATTTTGAAGCTTTGTTGCTTTGACTTTTGAATCTCCTTCATAAATATTTCGAAGTTTGTCCCAAATCTCTTTATCGGATTTACAATGTGCAACTTTGGTGAATATCATTTCACCAAGACCATTCAGAAGTGCATTTGTGGCTTTGGAATTATTCTGACAGAGTTTCACTTCTTTGTAATTAGCTGGCGGAACTACTGGTATTGTGTATCCATCTGATTTGATTGCCAAATTTCAAATCCCTGTGCCTGTATATATGTCTTCATCCTTATGCTCCAAAATGTATACTTTTGTCCATCAAATTGTGGTATTCCATTTTTATACAATTTTTTTCTCTCCATGATCTACCTTTCAGTGGTTAAACTAATTTATGAAGGAATCTACTCTAAAACCAATTGTTGGATTACTGAGGGGGAGGTGAATCAATAATAGAAAAATCGAATCCTTTTTAACCATATAATCCAAGTTTTATATCAATGTATCATTATCATCCAATAACTGTAGATTAAATAGGCAATGAACAAATGAACAATCATACACAGTACACAGTACACCAGTTTTTTACGTGGAAACTGTTGGGGCTCAGAAATGTCCTATTCTCATCCACCTTTCCCTTCATTATTCTTCACATTTCATTGCCCCATTAACCTTTCACTATATCATTTCATAAATATACTTGGGTTTCACCTTATTATTTTCCACTTTATTCATTTTAGTATTAAAAGGGAATTTGTGAATAAATGTTAGAAAACTGACATGTTTTCATATATATCTCAAAAATGTGTGAGCTTTGTGATGTGTAGGAATATGTGAAGGATTAAATCAAAAGGACTTGTCGAATACTTCCTCCTCCATTTAAAGACTTGAGAAGATAATTCAAGCCCATTCCAAGGAGAATATCATGGAGATTTGGTTGGAATATCTTGTCCAAGATATATGAGAGATATGTTTGAGGATTTGAAGGGACTATATTTTGTATTAATGGGAAAACATGTTGAGAGAATAGTGGATCTATAATAATGAGATGGTTGTATTATCTTCAAGGCTCTCATGTATAAAAGAGAGTGCTCTCTCTTCATGAGGATTCAATAATTAGATTTATTTTGTAGTGATTTAGTAGTAGTCCTTAGGATTAGAAAGAGAAAGGGATTCTCGGCTTTGATTCATGGATTTGGTTTTCATGTTTTCGTTATTTTTTTATGAAGATAGATTTGATTATTATAATGTAATATTGCTTCATTGGCGTGAGCTCACATATGTTGTTGTGTCATTCAATTCTTCACATGTTGTATTTTCTTTTTCTTCATGTAGTTCTCCATTCCTAGATTAATTTCCTTCACGCAATTTCCCATTCCTAGATTAATTTCATTTACGCAATTCAATTTGAGTCATGTATTAGATTAATGATTCAATTTAAGTCCTATGTTATATTAATGATTCAATTTCAGTCGTAGCTTAAACATTAGATTAGATTAGTTCCACTTCAATATTGCATATACTTTGTGTGTGCTTCATCAGTTTACGAACCCCGAGTTGACAAATTAGATAGTTGGGCAAGTACTACAACTCAATTAATACAACATTAGTTCATCCCAGTATAATGATTGTCGTTCCCTTGTCACGATTTCTATTCCTTTTGCAAGTAGTCTTGTTCATTTGAATGGAACAATTGTCGTTCCTTTTGTTACGATTGTTGTCCCTTTGCAGGGGTTGCATCTCTAGAGGATGGGTATTGAAAACGGAAGGTAAGAACCTACGTAGGAGACAATTAAAACACTTGTTCGAGTGCATACCTTTGGATGATGCATAGAGGTTATATTTTAGGACATCTTTAGAGCCCAACATTTTGGTGTTGTTGTCGAGGAAGCACGATGGATTAAGGTATTATTTTCTTTTTCATTTCAATTCATGCAAGTGTGATCTAGACATGTTGGTAAGGGGTCATAGAAGCTCGTGAGAGGAGACTCCTCATGTTCTCCCTACCAACTAGGTAGAAGTAATTTCAATTTCTGCAAATTTCAATTTATGCAAGAGTGTTTAATTTCTGCAAGTATGATCTAGACATGTTGGTAAGGGGACATAGAAGCTCATGAGAGGAGACTCCTCATGTTCTCCCTACCAACTAGGTAAAATTAGTTTCAATTTATGAAAGAGTGTTTAATTTATGCAAGTGTGATCTATACATGTTGATAAGGGGTCATAGAAGCTCGTGACAGGAGACTCCTCATTTTCTCCCTACCAACTAGGTAAAAGTAGTTTCAATTTCCGCAAAAGTAGTTTCAATTTTTGCAAGTGTGATCTACATGTGTTGGTAAGGGGTCATAGAAACTACTTGAATGGAGACTCCTCATGTTCTCCCTTCCAACTACCAAGGGCGTTTAATTTCTGCAACTGTGAAGAGTGATTTTTTTATATTTCAGCAAGAGTGTTTTTTTTTTTTTTTTCATTTTGATTTGTGTGCTGTAAGAATCCTTTTTTTAACATTATTTAACAATGAATTTAATCTTGGAACAACTCACTCAAATCCTAGAAAAAATTGGGGTCTCCTCTTCTCTGGAAGAGGAGATCTTGACAACAGTCGAAAGCTTATTCACTCCTCCTGAGGTGAACCAAGAATCAACATACGAAGAACCTTTCATATTTAATGAAGAACCATTAGGTGTGAAAGAGGTCAAGGAGGAGAACGAGGAGCTATAGCATGATCTAAGTAAGACAAATTATGACTACGAAAGCCTGATTGAACGCTGGTTTCAAGAAAGTACTAGGTTAGTTCCACTTACTTTTCCTTTTTATTTTTTTAATTTAGAACTTCAATAGCTAATTTCTCACACCCATACATATTCTAGACTGTCAATTGTGAAATTGAAAGATAACATATTTTTATTACTGTTGCATGCATGGCTACATTGGTTGTTTGACTATACGTAACTAATCTCTCATTTCTAATTAGAGTAGTGTAGGTACGGTTTTATTTTCAAGTTTTTTTTTATTTTTTCTAGAATAAGTATGCTCTCCTCCATGCTTCGTGCGATCACGAGGATTAGAAGGTATGATGACTGATTGGTTGATTTCAAGAATATCAATTAATTGATGAAACAAAAAAAATTTCCTAATGTATTTTTTCGTCTTCCATTTGCTCATAGATTTTTAATAAGCTTGTAAAATAGTTTTTATTCTTTACTTTAAAAGCATAATAAATAAAAATTGTGCATCCTCCATCTACNTATATATATATATATATATATATATATATATATATATATATATATATATATATATATATAATGAATAAGAATGTCTGCAATCTATGCAAGATAAGAGGCAGGTGACATATATTATTGTTTTTAAACTTTGTTCTGGTTTGTGCACCATATTCTTTCTCTTGCCCCTTATCCTATAAGAAATAACCCTGCAAGCAACAAAATATCATAAATGTGCAGAAACCACCTCATAAGCTCGATCGAACAAATAAACAACTTGCAAGGTTCTTATTTTTCTTCCCATCAATAATTTGACTATGACACGCATAGGCTCATAAAAAGTTATTTACTATTCCTAGGCCATACACGCTAGAATGAAGATGAAGATCGTATATTTCTCAAACCCACAACCTAGAATGCATGGCCTCGACCTATCAAGTCCACATCTGTCTTGACTAGACCTGAAACCCCTCTGTATCTAACGTTGACAATGGACCTTGTGTTAGGTATATATGAGACCTCCTAAGAATCTTGTCTTGAGTGTGCACGACGATACTGCAAATCACGAATGTAATTTCTTGACGGGGATCTAAAAAAATATAACCTTTGGTCTCCAATAGGAAGTCGAAAATGTAGGTGGTCAATAACTCGTTTTCAACCAGCTGTCACCAACATGGGACCCTAATTAATTTGGTAAAAAAAATTCTCTATTTCACTCTTTAGAAAATATTTGCTTTCAAATCACTCATGGTTGTAATGTAAATAAAAAACAACGTTGAAGAAGATATGAAACTTTCACTAGGTCAAATGGAATTGTGTGACATGCGTTGATGTTGCATGGCAAAATTGGATGAGATAAAGGCACACTGGAATAACTGACTAAAGGAATGAAAAGGTAACTCCATGTTGAGAGGGATCGACCAGGTAAGCAGATCCATTTTTTTTTCTTAGCATATCCCCTGAAATCCATTTTTATATTCTTATTCAACTGAACAAAGAATTTTTTCTACGAGAGGTTCTGAGACTAAATCCCATCTTATTTGATTTTGTATTAATTTGACTTGCATCATCTTATTGCCAATCCATATTTAATCAAACATGATTTTTTGAAGAAGATAAAACTATCATTTTTATTTGGTTATTAGAGTTTATTCAAGTGGCCCGCATCTATACATATGGATTTTGAAGAAGAGATAATTATAGTTAGTTGTCTGATGGGAATGATTCTAACTTTGATTGGCATTTATCTGGCAGTTTTGTTGTTGGAAATCAATGAAGTTTTTTTCGGTGATATTATTTACAAACTGTCACATTATATCATCTGCCATAAGGGTACGTAGATGAACGACGGGATCCAGTATCATGTACGTTGGGTTGATTGGGATATGATCCTAACATTTCCCTTATATAGAATCAGAGGATTCATCTGATGCTTCTTTTGCATGGTGCGTGTGAAGGAGTGAAATCTGTGATCAAAACTAGCGAATAACAATTGATGTCTATAGCAAAATCAGCAAATGAACGAAAGTATATGTTGATGAGCATTCAGAGGATCTCAGGGCTGCCATTACCACACATTCTCTTCTCCATTTTCCTACCCAGAGACCGATGGGATAAGGAGTTTTCCAAACTGGATACTGGATTGGATACCAGTCATTGCCTTTTATTCTTTTTCCATTCTATTGGCGGTTGACTAGAATGGAAAGAGCTATGAGCTCTAGCAGTTCTGATAATAATGAACACAATAGCGAGGTAATTCCTTCGTCTCCCATAATTGTAGGGCCTGGGTTTCAAAATCTCTCAATTTTTGAAGATGATGGTACAATTTTGGTTGCATGGGACTACCTTTTTTTTTTCCTTTAGTAAAAAAGGCCCAGGGAAATCAAACAACATTCCGAAAATCAAATGGATTTATGCTCATATTACCGTTATTGGTATTTGCAACCCATCAATCAGGTGTTCTACATTTTCTATCATTCTTACTCTTGGAGGACACTAGTCAGGTTCATCCTAAAGAATTAGGTGTGCTAATTGAGGTTTTAAAAAGTAGCACGGTGACGAGCATTTCTGGAACTCTGTATAAATGACAAGATGATGCTAAGTGTGATGTGTTGTGGGCACTATGGCGTATTCTAGGTGCTAACATTTTAGCATGCAAGGTTTTTGGGGAAGCCAAGGGACTCTCTCTCCTGCCTACAATTCTTCATAGTTTTCAAAGTGAATGTGATACTATTGGAGATCAATCTTTGAGGGAATTACCCCTGAAGGTTTTTAGTGCATTACTACTTGTTGTGACTGTTGGGGTTTCTGACAATGCAGTCAATCAATTGAAACTTCATGTGATCATTTCATCCCATACATTCTTCGCCTACTCTAAGTAAGGCTTCTAGTGATCACCTTGCACTTAATGCATATTTAGAATGGATATCTAGGAGGAAGATCTGAAATATCTGGTTTCACCAAGTTTCTTAAAACAAAGATGGTAGCTTGAAATTAGATGAATTTGTTAGATCCGAGGATGCATTACTTAGTGACGATGAGTGCGGTGATTTGATGAAGGTTTTCAAAGTCCACAATATGATTAATGATGGATTCATCTCCTTAATAGAGCTTCAAACAGGCGTTGTGTAATTTGGGTTTCATTGAAAGGGAAGAGTTGGTGAACTACCAACGAATGTGCATATGATACTTGCGCTTCCTACTGATCTTCATGAGCCCTTGGTTCATTCTCCTCCATAATGAATCAAAGTGAAGAGGGTAGTCTGATCACAAAGAAGAGAAGGATCCTTCCACCGCTGTCTCAGAACTGATTGGATCTGTGGTTGTGCAAAGAACTTTAGAAAATGGGCAGCAAAGACCAGACTTACAATATTGTGCCCTCGGGTGACACAAGCTTTTGGAGCATTCATGGTGGTCTGCACTACAGGTATAGAAAGTCAACAGCTATTATTTGTTTTGTTTTATAATAAAAAATAAATGATTTTTTTTCTTGTATTTGTTTTTAATTTTCTCTCTTTTGTTTGTTTGACTTAAAATAATAATAATAATAATAATAATAATAATATAATAACCAAAAAAAAATTGTTTGTTTTATTATAAAAAAATTAGTTTTAAAGAATTTCATTTTATCTGCCTTATTTTATTATAAAAATATAAAACCATCATAAAAATAATTTTTTGTTTGTTTTACTATAAAACAATTATAATAACAAAAAATAAAATGTTTTTTTTAATTTTCTTTTTTAATAAAAACATATATTGCTTGTTCATTATAAAAGTTTATTTTTATTTCTTTTGTTTTATTATAAAAATATATAAATAAAATGAAGATTAAAAATTAGAAACAAATTGCAAATGGACCCTTTTTATAAATTCCCGAAAACAATATGAACACATGTTTTTTCAATTTTACGCTAAGCAAGCAATCCACGATGAAACAAACGTGCACGCAAAGACCATGACAGGAGGTATAAAAACACATTTTATTTTTACTTTGTCACATTTATACTTATTTCTGCATGTTATGTTTTTCTTCGAACATCTCACAAGTTTTCATGCAGGATTTGTACAAAGTTTTTTCAAGTGTACAGTCGCTCACATCTTGTTACTGAAGTGATTTTCAAAGATCACAAAACTTTTGAAAAAAAAAAAAACATGTCTTATTGACTGCTTGAAGTAGTTGATTCTCGTCTTACACATCATGGCAATTGCAGTTACACATAAACCTTTTCATAAACCCATTTGTGTCATGATTGTCTTCCTCCAATTCTCCTTCAAAGAAGATTATCATCCCTATGTTGAAGCCCATCTTCCATTGAATTATCCTTCATGACTTCGTGCATGCCTATCTTTCTGAGTCGCATACATCTCTTTATCTTTTTCAGTTCAATTTTCCTTGTTAATAAAACAATCCAGCTCCCTTTCCATGACTGCATTGCCTTGCCATACACACTGTTACTACTCAGATCTTTTCATTTATAATCCTACCACTCTTTTTAGAAAAACTTGTGTGGACTGATGTGGGATTCCTCAAGGCCCACCTTTTAACAAGCCTTGCCCCATCAACCTCAACACCTTATCTGGGATATAGACTAGAGTCCATTTTGAGTACCTAGAGGCTTGCATGCCTTAATGGAAAGTTCTCTCACTGATAATCATGGGAATACATCAATGTCCCTTAATCATCAAATCTTGCAAGTGGCTCGACATCAACTCATTCATTCACACTTTGCAAGATGTACTCATGTACCTTGGCACTCATTGAAATCAATGGTGAGTTTCCTCACATTGGTTAATGACATTCATCAATGGTCGGTAATCCAATGACTTATTTTCATGTTGGACATCGACATATTCATTCACATGACTAGAATTATACCATCAAGTTTAGCAGCAGGTGAAGACTATACACTTTGGATGACTCTATTAGTAGTTACAACAACATGACTTCATCCATATGAGAGTACCACAGTTCCACTTTCACACTTTCTCTTTTCCATGATTCATTCAGCAGTAGTTCATATTCCTCCACTTCACATTTTCTGATCCATCAGATAGCAGTCACCGCTATAGCAACAGACACCTTCTATATGATCCTACAGTAGCGACATCTTCCATGCTCTAGTAGCTGCATCAACCATATTCCTATTGCATAGTTCATCAAAATTTTGGGTAAGTGGAGGTATGTTATTTTCTAAACTTTAATCATGTAATTCCTCAACTGCTAGCAATGAATATTTTGGAAAATTACCTCACCAAGTTCCCTTTCCTTTTTGCTTCTATAACTTATGCCACGTTTCATGAGGACATGCAACTAGTTCATTTGGGGGGTCAGGGACTTTATTCACTATCATCACTCCACTTTTCCACTACCATCATTCCATTTTTCGTCCCATTTATCATTTATGAACATTTCTTTTCCAACGATACTTTTTTGTGGTTTGCTTTATAAGCGTTGATATACATATTGGTATGATTCAAAAATATACAAAAAATGGCTTTCTTATACTCAGTGATGTTTCCTTATGCACATTGATAGCATATATTTTCCAGTAAAAATATGGGCAAATTATTATCCTAACAGCAAGAGAACAAATAAAGAAATGAATGTTGTTAACACAAGAACCAACATTCTTTATATTCATGATTGTCACACAAGAACCAACCATAATAAAATGCCAGTTGTTACTCATGTAAATCCCATCCTGGAAACATTCATTATCATCACTCAAAGCCAACATTCAGATGCAAAAATTTCTTGAGAAGATCCATGCATGGTTGCATGAGGACATGCAACAAGTTAAGTTGGGGGGTATGTTGGGGCTCATAAATGTCCTATTCGCATCCACCTTTCCTTTCATTATTCTTCACATTTCATCACCCCATTAACCTTTCACGATATCATTTCATAAATATACTTGGGTTTCACCTTATTATTTTCCACTTTATTCATTTTAGTATTAAAAGGGAATTTGTGATTAAATGTTAGAAAATCGACATGTTTTCATATATATATCAAAAATGTGTGATCTTTGTAATGTGTAGGAATATGTGAAGGATTAAATCAAATGGACTTCTCGAACACTTCCTCCACCATTTCAAGACTTGAGAAGATAATTCAATCCCATTCCAAGGAGAATATCATGGAGATTTGGTTGGAATATATTATCCAAGATATATGAGAGATATGTGTGAGGATTTGAATGGATTATATTTTGTAATAATGGGAAAACAGGTTGAGAGAATAGTGGATCTGTAATAATGGGATGGTTATCTTATCTTCAAGGCTCTCATGTATAAAGGAGAGTGCTCTCTCTTCATGAGGATTCAATTAATTAAAGTTATTTTGTAGTCATTTAGTAGTAGTCCTTAGGATTTGAAAGAGAAAGGAATTCTTAGATTTGATTCATGGATTTGGTTTTCATGCTTTCGTTATTTTGTTATGAAGATCGATTTGATTATTATAATGTAATATTTCTTCATTGGCATGAGATCACATATGTTGTTGTGTCATTCAACTCTTCACATGTTGTATTTTCTTTTCCTTCATGTAGTTCTCCATTCCTAGATTAATTTCCTTCACGCAATTTTCCATTCCTAGATTAATTTCATTTGCGCAATTCAATTTCAGTCGTGTGTTAGATTAATGATTCTATTTCATTTGTGTGTTAGATTAATGATTTTGTTTCCGTTGTGTGTTATATTAATGATTATATTTCAGTCGTGTGTTAGATTAATGATTCTATTTCAGTCGTAGCTTACACCTTAGATTAGATTAGTTCCGCTTCAATCTTGCATATACTTTGCATGTGATTTGTCGGTTTACAAACCTTGGGTTGACAAATTATATAGTTGGGCAAGTAATACAACACAATTAATACAACATTAGTTCAGCCCAATATAATGACTGTCGTTCCCTTGTCACGATTTTTGTTCCTTTTGCAAGTATTGTTGTTCATTTGAACGAAACAATTGTCATTCCTTTTTTTACAATTGTTGTCCCTTTGCAGGGGTTGCATCACTAGAGGACGGGTATTGAAAATGGAAGGTAAGAACCTATGTAGGTGATAAGTAAAATTCTTGTGCCAGAGCCTACCTTTCGATGATGCATAGAGGTTATATTTTAGGACATATTTAGAGCCCAACAGAAACCCAAAGCGGGAGAAAACCACAAAATGTTTTTTCTTATATGTCTTGAAGAATTAAATTCACTAAAATCACCAAATTACTTTGTTTTATAGCTACAACTGGAAGGACACTCGAACCCCCTATTTTCTCAGGCTACAACCTGAGGGAAGCTCCAAATCCCCAATTCTCTGGCTACAACCAGAAGAAGGTTACAACCCCCTATGTTCTTTAGCTACAACCAGAAGATGGCTACGACGTCCTGTCCTTTCCCCATCCAACCACCCTGACGTATAAGTAGAATTATGGAACCACTATCACACTATCACTTTGAGATATATTGTTGTAAACTTATACCAATAAACTTGAACCATCCATCAACCATGTATCAACCTGTAATCAACCTGTACCATAAACAAGTGCATCCAACCATGTACCAAGTATGTACCAATCATGTATCAACTACTCATCAACTATGACTCGTAGATATGTACCAACATCATCAACTATACACCTCATGCATGTGCCAACTCATCAACTACTTGTCTCAACCATGTACCCAACATGTACCTCAGCTAAAAACCCTATTCAATTTCATCATCCAAATATGATTTGTAACTCTGTAATAGAACCGGTGTATATGACCATATACCTGCAAACCTTCCTTAACTTTAACAACAAGAGACTAGCATTTTCATCAAAGTTTTCTTTAGTCTCACATGACTAGTTTTGGATTAGTCAATAGCCCTAAATTGAAATAATCATAACTATGTACCTGTAATGAATAAATATATGAAAATAGAACACAATGTTCTTCAGTGTGTTTTATGCAATTCCTCCAGGTGTCAGTACTTGTAACCTCTCATAAAAGGAGTTATAGAAAAAATGGCATACCTTGTTGAATTATGGCTTATTCTAGAGAGAGAACTTGTAAAGTGTGCACCACACGACATATTTGTTGTATGGATCTGAAAATTTTACACACAATACTAAAGAATTTACTCTAACCAACACATTTTTTCTTACTTAATTTGGATTTTTTATGAATAAGTTATGATGTTTTTACCTGAAACACCTATTTTAGACTGGTTTCAGGACTAGCCACAAACCCTATTTTCCATGGAGTGTAACTACAAAACTACAATGACCCACGAGCTGAAATTCATACCAAAACTAGTTGGATATGTTTTCTCAATGGCCTATTAATTTCACGGTCTAAATAATTCTAGAAAAACAGTTATTGCGAAAATTGTGAGATGACCTATAAATAACATACCTTAGAAAACATCATCAAAAGAATTTATCCTCCCTCGAATTTCAGCCTTCTTTACTTCACCTTCTCTCTGAAATTCGGCTTAGATATCCTTGGGTTACCTCAGTCACCTGTAGATATTAAATATGCTCAAGTGTTATATAAAATTATAGATCCTTTCCTCTTATTTATACTTTCATGTAGCTTCCTCAAGGGGTTACCTTTTAACCATCTCAACCCTCTTTCCTTATTTTAGGGTTAACCAACTTCTAACCACTTGTCCAATTAGTAATTTATCCATAACTTTATTATTTAAATAATTTATTTTGTATCCAATTTGACTTATAGTACACTCATCACTTCACTTTACATCAAGGGGTTACCTTCTAACCATCTTAAACCACTTTCCTTATTTTAGGGCTAACCCACTTCTAACCACTTGTCAACTTAGTAATTTCTCCATTAACTTTATTATTTAAATAATTTATTTTGTATTCATTTTGAATTCTAGTACACTCATCACTTCACTTTATTATTTACCTTCTAAAAATCTCTTGAACCACTTTGACTACTTCGACCTTTTGGGGATTTTAGATGACTCGTGACGGTTCTCCAACTTCAAAAGGCCATAACTCTCTAACCATGAGGAGTTATGTGACATTCCACATACCACTAGAAATGGCATGACATGTAATATCCATATAGAATAGTATTACCTACAAATATATCAAAACCCACAGCATTATCCATCAAACAAATATGGGTCCATTACCAAAACCTGGGTTCTCCAACTTCCTTCAAAGGTTGACATCAATGACAACCAACCTTAATCAACAGGCGGGGCCCTGAATGATCTCTCTAAATATATGTCTCTCCTTTACTTCGTAAATTTGGCATTCAAGGAGTTTGATGCTATATAATCTCCATCCTCCCAGAGTATAACTTGTTCAAATTTATCTTAGTGTAGATCCAATGGCTGAGGGGACCCTCGAGCATTCTTGATTGGTGGTTCACGCTACTTCGCTATGGGTAGTTGGATCCTGTTTTAGATAGTAAGATAGGTTCACCTAATGACTAGGGAAACCATTTATTACTGGTCAAATTGTCGGTAACCGAGTCTCCCGGTTACCTTCGGCTAATTCAAGGTTGGTAAGGTCGGCAATACTCTGAATTCCTGGACTTTAGGAGATCCTAAGCCAAGAGGACTTAGCTCCCTTAAGCTTAGCCTAAGGTTCCTATGTGTTGGTCATATCGGTCCTCCAAAATGGATCTCGTCCACTCGTCTTCCAAATGAAGATATCTCCCCTTTAAAGGTTTGAACCTCACTATCCTTCCTGAGCTTTATCACGAAATGGTTAAGGACTTGGTCATGAAATCTCGATTGCACAGCAAGGAGCCTAAAAGAGATATCCTCCTCAGAAGGACAGGTTCAGATTGACATGATATTTCCTATCTCAGTCATCCTACAGGCTTATGTACCAAGATGCCTCAAGGGCTAAGTTGGGGCATACAGACTATCAGTCAGAAGCATAAGTTCACAAGGAGATGAATTCATACACATATCATGAACATTCTACACAAAAACCATTTATAGATACATATATATAAACCCATGCATTAATCCATTATTTTAGTTCAATACACAAAGTATGAAAACACTTATCAGAACCAGAAGACGTGATGTGACTATTGAAAGGGGTGCCCATTTCCACCCAACCATAGTTTCATGCACTCCTAATGGATTTACCACTGGCCACCCCCAAGCTAGACCACAACGCTTTGAGATTAAATATTTTCTTCCATCTCAACGAAAGTTAGGGATGAAGGTTACTCTCCTTCTCTCAGCATAGTAATATATAGGGAAGAAGGTTACTCTCCTTATCATGACTCAGTCATAGATAGGGATGAAGGCTACTCTCCTTCTCCTGACTTAGTCTCTATTTTATGCGATCAAAACTCACTCTTTTTCATAGTTCTTCCTCAAACCCGAGAGATTAGTCCCACATCTCTGCACTCTTCACAGGTCTTCCTCTTCCCACCATGCCTTCCTTTCTTTCCTTCCTCAGCAATATTGTGTGTGGCATGAATTCCCAGTCTATGGTTAGGTCTGGAAGCCTTAAAGATGGGTTTTCTTCCCCATCCCCTCATTAACTCTTGAGTAGGTACTCCCACCTACCAGCCTAACTTTAATTCATTCCTGGGTCAGAGGGTTGTTATGATCGTGAGAAATTAAATACAGGAAAGTAATGGTTTGGTGGGGTTTATATCAACCATTCCAGGTTCTCCTCACCACCTCTTTCAAATAATTTGTGGTCTCTCTTGGAAAACCCCCCTTCCAATAGTCATGCCACACTTATCTATTTTCTAGTAAATAGCATAATTTACATTCATTGACCTTTTATACAAAGGTCCATCAAATAAAACATTCACACATTTTGAGTTTTCCATAGTCTCTTGGCCAATATAGTTATATTCACAAAATAGGGGAAACATGGGTGTTACAAGTTAGTCAGAAGTAGTTAGACATTTTGGTCCATTTTGCAATGGGATAAGCCCTAATGTAAATGTATAAATATGTATGGGTTTTGGGTATAAAGAGAAAAAATTATAAAATCTTTTAGAGTTTGAGTTCGAGTTGAATTTGGAGAGTATGGCATGGATCAGTCAGTTATGAGCTAAGTGTGCACTGTATGCAAGAACGGAAAGGGAATATTGGGTAGAACTAGATTATCATGTATAATCACAACGCACACCTTTTATAAGAAATGATTTTGAATAATAGTATAAGAATCCTATCGTTGTGGATGTATCCTATTTTGGGGTGAACCATGTTAAATATGGTTTCTTTGTGTATGCTATGATGTGTTTGTTCACTTAATGAATGAATGGTTAATATGAATATGTTATAGGATGGTTTTGTTCATATGGTATATGGTATAATGAATGAATTTTAAGTAGACTATTGAGAATGAATGTCTCACATCCCTTCACAACTACAAAAACCTGGTTCTTGTAGTCCCCATAGATACCTTGGGTGAGACTTTACCTACTTGCGGTTGATGCCAAAAGGGCTGATATCCTTAGGGTTTTGTTGGTGAATTAATGTTAAAACTTGGGTCTTCCCATTACGTGCCAACACCTAGTCAAGGTATAATAAACCCCCTCTATAGGCGTCCTCACTCTCTCCTCTAGTGGTATCATGGCCAGTACTTTAAGACTTCACCCCCATAGTCATCTTTTGGCATTTAAAATAATACATGTACAATGTTTTTATGTCATTGCATGAAAACCATAATTCATGGTTAATTACACACAATCATAGGTTTAGAAGGGGTTGCTACAATGGCTTCCATAGAAAATCCAAAGGATGAGGTGATGCATCGATCATCTTTTCTTGATTCGAAACCCACGAGAGTTAACATGATGAGTATTGATCTAGGACCATGGGCATTGCTAGGGCACCTAGTAGACCTCCCATTATAACCCCTTTTGATCCTCGAATTTCCTTTTGGGAACTTTCCATCAAATTCTCTTCTTCCCCTTTACTCGAAGGTTCATGTTTTGTACTTCCTTTATGTCTTGATGGCCATCATCAAGGAGCCTCCATAGCTCATGAAACTACTCACGATGAGTATCTTCGACTACAGAAATCCATTACTACATCACATGGCCCTAGCATGGTGTGCCACATGATGCCGACATAGGCTCATGAATTCATTGATTATGAAAAGGATCCTTAGCCTGAGCCTAGAAATGGGTTCTACTTCGCCTAAATCGTTAGAATGCATATTTCCTTGTACAAGGTGTGTGGTGTGAGTGCTTTTTTTTTTCATATATCATATCCAAAAAATCCAATTTTTTTTTTCTTTTTTGAGATTTCACTATGCATTTTGACCCCTGAAATCTAGTTTACATGTGTTTATAGGATTATGGGGATTTTTTTACAAATATGGAAACATCCACTGAACTTGATGTATGGGTTCCCCAACTGGAATATAGGGATAGGTTTTTCCTTGTTTTTTCCTGCCTTGCATTATTAACCATCCATACTACCAACATTATGCCTTAGGTTCAATCGTGACTAGTTGCGACATTAGCCACTCCTTTTGTACGACGTAACTCATTTGATATTTCCTACCCATCATGGGCACCCTAGTTAGCACTCAGATTTCCATTTGGTGCCCATGGTGTGAATTCTCGTAGGACCAGGAGCCCTCCTTTAGCCCCGCCATGACTTGATTATTGAGCCTCATTATTCTCTCTTCATTTATATTATGGAGACATCCCATGGGAGTTATCGACCATTTTTATCGTTTCTTAATGGTTTTCTATGCATTTTCTTCTTACATCATGCCTTTCGTCACTACGCTATTGTTTTCCCTAATCCCTCTTATCACTATGCAGTAGCATTGACCCTCCACCTCTTGCATTATTTGGCCTCTGTTTTGCATCCACCTACCCAAGGAGAGAATATTTCCTATAAGTGTATCTTACTTTCCTGTACCATTTTCATTCATGTTGCTTAGGTTGATTCCATGGGCTTGGAACATAGGAGCATGTTGTTAAGCCACTCGTTCTCTCCCATTGAGTATACTTTTATATATTTTTCAAACTCATAAAAGGAAATGACAAAGGAACACACTAAGCATACTTTCATAATTATTTTATGCTCATTAAACCATGAAGGATACTGAGCATACTTTAATTTCTCTTCTGTTCTCATTAAACCATGAAGGAGAGAAAAAAAAAAAAAGTGTGAGGGTTTTTCACCATTGGTTTATTCTCGAAATTCATCGTGTCAATTGACTCACCCTTGAACATGGTACATGTTTGAGTCCTCTTCATATAGTTTGGTTTTATATTTCTTAGGAGTCATCCCAGTAATATGAGTCAAATATACTCCTCCAGCTAGTTACTCTTCCAGTCATTATGGAGAGTTTTTTAATGCCTCCTACGTTGTTGCACTATATTCGTCCAACTCTTGTGTCTCACTTCAAATTCGCCATTGTTTTGTACTATATGTTCAAGGGAATTTTAATTCTGAGCGGACCATCTATTATTTTTTTGACTTTATGAGTCTACCATCCCCATGTTAATTTTACTTAGTGATACTCTCTCTTCACATCATCTCTCAGTGTATGTTTCATGTTTATTGATGGGGGATACATAAAGGCCCTCCTTTGATATATCTCTTATTATTGACCCCAACACATTATCTAGGAGAGAGATCTAGAAACCAACTAGTACCGTGAGCTTGCAATCCTCAGTGGCAAGCCTCCTCGTGATCGATAGTCGGTTTCTATCATTGAATCATGATTGGTTGATTCTATGAGTGTTAAACACCAGCTCATTTATTCACACTCACTATATTGTACTAGGTACCTTGGGGTCCATCCTCATCATCATAGGGTCCCCTCATATCTATTAATGGTACACATAAATGACTGATAATCAAACTATTTCTACCATGCTTGACATTAGCTCATTTATTCGCATGTTGTAGATTTGTACCATCAGGGTTGGGACAAAGACCTTGGGTTTTGGGCCATATCATTCCTTTACAACATCCTCTCCCAATTTTCGATGGATTATATCACTTTTCTATTAATACTTTGAAGACTTTGGGGGAACTCTCCTTAGTGCTAGTTGTCTTCCTGATATCTATATGTTGTGTCATATATCCACATTGTATTTTTTGGTGGTTATTATTGTATTTGTTGGTGGTTATGATTGTATTGTTCAACATGAAATGATCATCGCACATTGGCAGCAGTTCAACAAGTGAAGAACTATCATACCTTATAGATTCATGGAGTTACGAAGTGATAGGTGATGGATGAGTTGTATCTTTGTGTCATATTCCTAGGAACTCACAACATTCAAGTCTCTAGTGGCCTCTAGAATATATATAAGTTCTCCCAAGACTCCTCCAAAGAACTATATAAAAAATTAAATTCTTGGGAAAATGTAATATTCCATATATTAAAAGTATGTAGAATAAATATAAAATGCTATAAATGGCAGATGGACAACAATATAACCAGAACAACACTGGAATAATACCAATATGATACCCAAATAACAATAGAATGAGCACTTTGATTACTGAGAGAAATGTTCGCTTGCCTCTTCGAGGGGGAAACCTCATGTTGAGCAAAGCTCTGTTACAATAATATCCAAGACAAAATTTCGCATACCCTCGACTCTTATTTATACTAAATATGTCTATCAAAAGAACTATCTAGAGGAAGATCCTTCTAGAACCAGAATCTTCTATCAGGTCTTCTTACATTCGACTTATTCTTCCTTATTGTTAGGCCTTATTAATATTGAAATTTATTACATAGGAATATATTATTCTACCTATGTGAGGGGTTAGGTCCCTAACATGTCCTCCCCCTTAAAAATAGCCTTGTCCTCAAGGCTTGAGATGTAGAAATTGTTGCAGAATGGTAGTTGGTTCCCAAGTGGCATCTGCTGGGGTTGTATCTTTCCACTGGAATAACACTTCCTTGATGCTTCAATGATGCAGTTGACGCTCACGCTAGTCCAAAACTTTTTATGGTTGTAGCCAAATGGATCCTTCTTCATCCAACTCAGGAAGGTTGGTTTCAGTTTGGCACTTAGTTCCAATCACTTTCATTAAGCAGGAAACATGAAAAACAAGATGTAGCTTAGAATGACTAGGAAAAGATAACTGATAGGCCACCTGTCCCACATTCTTGAGAATGGTATAAGGACCATAAAACTTGGGCACCAGTTTCTGACAATAGTCATCCTTGAGGGAATTTTTCTTGTAAGGTTGCAATTGAAGAAAAACATGATCCCCTTCTGCAAATTGACATTCAGAGTGACCTTGATCTTATTGTTGCTTCATGCAATTCCGGGCCATGACCAAATTCTCTTTGAGGGTACAGAGAATAGCCTCTGGAACTGTGAGTGTTTGGTCAACCGCCTAGACCTTCGATGCACTTGGTAAATATGAGATAACTGAAGGTGGTTTTTTTCCATATACCACTTCAAAAGGAATCATGCAGGTAGTTGTATGGTATGAAGTGTTGTACCACTATTCAGCTAGTGGTAACCATTGAGCCCAATGATTTGGCTTTTTCGATGAAAAACACCTCAAATATGTTTCCAAACAGTTGTTGACAACTTCAGTTTGACCATGATTTTTGGGATGATAAGATGTGTTGAGATTCAATTGGGTGCCGTGCATCTTGAACAGTTCTTGCCAAAAATTGTTGGTGAAAGTTGGGTTGCGATTAGAAACAATAGAATGCGGTATGCCATGAATCTTAAAGACCCGATCCATGAAAAGTTGAGCCACAGTGGATGTTGTAAACAGGTGTTGAAGAGCACATAAATGAGCATAATTGGAAAGCCAATCAACTACCACCATGATGACTTATTTATTGCTTGATTTAGGTATGCCTACAATAAAATCCATAGAGATATCCCGCCAAATAACAGGTGGAATCGGAAGCGGTTGTAGTGTGCCAGAAGATTTGATTGTTTCTCCCTTGTTGCGTTGACACACATCACATTCAACCACAAAGTTACGAACATCTTGTTTCATACCATCCCAAAAAATGGAACGTTTGACCCTATCATAGGTTTTGGTAGACCCGGAGTGCCCGGCTATGGGTGTAGCATGAAGCTCAGAAAGTACTGTGGATTTAAATTTTGACTGTTTTCTTAAATAAAAACGGACTTTCTATCGAAGTTCATCATGGAGCCAAGAGTACCTTGGTGAAAATGGAGAATTGTACTGCAATTGTCATATCAGATGCGAACTTTTGTGATCGTGTAGCCATTACTGGCGAATGGCTTGGAGCCAATATCGTACAATGAAGGAGAGAGAAAAAAGGAGCCCTTCATCTTCATATTTTCAAGAAAGTGCATCCACAACCACATTGTCTTTTCCTTTCTTGTAAATGATCTCGTAATCATATCCAAAGAGCTTAGTCACCCATTTTTGTTGCTCTGGGAGTTAATGCATTGTTCCAGAAAATACTTGAGGCTTTGATGATCTATCGTAATTTGGAAGCGTTTCCCCAATAGATAAGGGCACCAAATATCAACGACATGTAGAATAGCCAACATTTCCTTTTAATAGATTGATTTGCCCAAATTTTGTTCAAACGGTTGTTTGTTGGTAAAGGTCGATGGTTGATCCTATTGCATAAGGACAGTGCCAATTCCTTTCCCTGAAGCATTACATTCCAGGACAAAGGTCTCTGTGAGATCAGGAAGCGACAGGACTAGAGTGGTGCACATGGCCATATTCAAGGTTTGAAAATCATGAGTAGGTGATGGAGTCCAAGTGAAAGAATTACTTTTAAGGAGTGTAGTGAGAGGTGCCGTAATCTTTCCATAATTATTAACAAACTTGCGATTTTAACCTGTTAAGACTAGAAATCCACGCAAGATTTTGAGAGCCTTTTGGTGAGACCAGTCTTACATAGATTCAATCATTTTAGGATTCACCCTGATGTCATCCTTGCCAACAATATGACCCAATTACTTGACTTCTGAGGCACCAAAAGCACATTTAGATTGTTTCAGGAAAATTTGGTGCTGAGAGAGTGGATGGAGAACTCGATCCACATGAACAAGATGGTATGTCCAAGTTTTTCTATAGATGAGGATATCATCAAAGAAAACTGAGACAAAATGATGGAGAAAAGGATGGAAGACCTGATTCATGAGGCTTTGGAAAGTGGAGGGGGAATTACACAAGCCAAAGGGCATGACCAAAAACTCATAGTGGCCCTCATGAGTTCTAAAGAAAGTCTTAGGAATGTCTACCTGTTTCATACAGATCTGGTGGTAGCTAGAATAAATATCAAGTTTAGTAAAGAACTGGGTGCCACTCAATTAATCCAAGAGGTCATCAATGACAGGAATGGGAAATTTGTAATTAATGGTGATTTTGTTGAGGGCGTAGAAGTTAGGACACATGCACCAAGAAAACTTCTTTATTCATGACCATGACCACAAAAGAAGAGTAGGGGCTCATACTAGGGCGGATAACACCTGCGTTAACCAGTTCTTGAACCATTTTCTCAATTTCATTTTTTTGGGAAAAGGGATGACAATAGGGACAGGTATTGGGAGGAAGGCTTCTTAGGACAAGGGGAATGGAATGATCATGAACACCGTGGGAAGGAGTCCTTGGGGAGTGTAAAAAAACACTTGATGTTTAGAGAGGATGGATTGGAGGTCTACAACACAGAGGGTGTCTCAGTTGCTTGTATGACATGGAGTTGGGAAATAATGCCTGAATGACCTTTTTTGAGCATATTTTCCATGTGATGGGAAATAATGATCTCAGGGGAACTGAAGGTTATTCCTTGGAACTTATATTGTTGTCCCTCTTGGTCGAATTGCATGGCTAATTTTGTAAAATCCATGTGAATGGGACCCAAATTCCTTAGCTAGTCTGCACCCACCATAATGTCACAACTACCCATGTCAATAGAAAACATATGATATTTCAAGTGGTAGTCACCAATTTGGAGACGCACATTTTCACAACACCCTCCACATTTCATGGAGCCGACATTGGCAATCATGATTTGCAAATTATTGACTGCACGGATATAGAAATTAATTTCTTGGGCAATGCGGCGATGAATAAAATTATGGGTTCTTCCACTATCAACACGAATTATAACCTTCCTATGCATGATGTAGCCAATTAGTTTGAGGGTTTGGGGAGCATATAATACAGTGAGAGCATTTTTGGGAAATGATCGGTTCTACTTCGGGATGGTCGGAGGGAGGAGTTATGTTAGTGGGTTCAGGTGACACTGACACAAGGGGAGCTTCAACATCCTCTTCTGAAACATCCTCCGAGATGGACATAAAAATCTTTTGTTCCTTACACTTGTGTCCTGGAAAAAAAATTTCATCATAATTATAACAAAGGCCTTTGAGTTGGCGTTCATCCATTTCGACTCGGTCAATTTTTGGAACTTTAGTGGAGTAAAAGGAGGAGTGGGATTTATTGGTCTAATGCGATGAATAAAGGAGGGTTTTTCGTTTTGAGAAGAGACAACTTGTTTTTCTTCCTTAGCTCTTTTAGTATCCTCCACCCAACTTTGAGGTTGAGCCATGAGGACATGGGCACAAATCTCATCCTTGAGGCCACTGATAAAATATTCTCCAAAAAATGCATCAGACATGCCCTCTATACGAAAATCCAGTTGCTCAAAAGTACCTATAAAGTCTTCCACTATGTAAGATTGTTTCAAATTTTTCAAACGGCCTAAATGGTTGGTGTCAGTGTCAAATTGTTCATAAAGTTACGCCACAAAGAGTTTCCAAGCAACATACCCTTGACATGCATGTTTTAACCATTGCCACCATTGCCAACAATCTTGATCTAGATGGAGAACACCACACCAGAGTTTGGCCAAGTCATATGTAATGTCGTACAAAAATAAATAATGTTCCATTTGAGTTACCCAACCAGTGGGATCTGAGACATCAAAGTTTGTCACATCCACATGCGGAAGGCATAGGTCACACTGAAAGTGATGGGGCTGAAAATTGTGGGAATGAGAGGAAGTTTCAGCTTTGGTATGCAAAGGTGGGTCGTATAAAGGGGGATTTGCAGGGATATGCAACTTGGTGCAGATCATCGAAGCGACAGATTCAAGCTAGGTATTAATGTCTTGTTTGAGGTCTTCTTTGAGTTCCTGGATTGAGGCAACGATGGAGGAATGCATGTTTTTATTGATGGTGGAAATATTGGCACTGAGTTGTATCACTTATTGTTGGGTCTCTGTGAAATTAGATTGCAATTTATTGAAGCAAGCGTCCATGTATTAGCTACGGGTATGGGCCATGATGACGAGGGAACCGAAAAGGGGCGGGTGGGGTCAAAAATATTGTTGAAAAATGATAAGTATGAATGTGATAAGGGAGAAGAGATAAATCCAATGGAATAGCTCTCAAATAATGGTGCAACAAAATCCAAACCTTTTTTTTTTTTACACCTACAGAGTTATACTCTGGTTTGAAGAATACTACAGTGATGAAATGCCCAAATGCTTAATCAAGAAGAAATGTGTAGTGATTTGGCAACTCAAATGCAGTTGTGTGGCAATAGATATTGTCTCTTTTTTTTTTTCCTATCCTAGAGGTTAGGTATTTAAGGGTTCTACAGATAAGGGTTTTCCCTATTCTATAGCTCTCTAATATACATGTGGGGTCGAACAATATTACTCGGCCAAATATCTCAGGGAACCAACTAAGGAGGATAGATCATGCCCTTAGTCGTACTACCCAACTACCTAGGTACTAGAGAGTATCTTCCCGAGTGTTTTTCTCAGTGGAACTATAACATTTAGGTGGTCGATCAGTTTATCTAAACAGGGCTTCAAGAAATCTAGGTCGATCTGTATACAGGTGTTGTCTGATGTGCTACCACTCAAAGGGGTACCAACAGGGGTTACAAGGGTGGACAACAGATGTGGGCTTAAGTACCACTTGTATTACCTACGTGTATGAATCCTCGACTGCGGGTTTATGCGTGTAATGTCAGATCTATGTAGCTTAAAGACGTCAGAATACGTCTCTACCCTGAAAAAAAATTAACCCATAATTTTTTGTTGAGGAAAGTGCTCTGATACCACTTGTAATACTCTAGATATAAAAAGTATGTAGAATAGAAATAAAATGCTAGAAATGGCATATGAACAACAATATAACCAGAACAACCCCATAATAATACCAATATGATACCAAAATAACACCAGAATGAGCAGTTTGATTACTGAGAACAATTTTCACTTGCCTCTTCGAGGGAGCAACCTCCATTCGAGTAGAGCTCTGTTAAAATAATATCCAAGATAAAATTTATCATACCCTCGACTCCTATTTATACTAAATATGTCTATAAAAAAAACTATCTAGAGGAAGATCCTTCTAGAAGTGGAAGCTTCTATTAGGTCTTCTTACATTTGAATTATTATTCCTTATTGCTAGGCCTTATTAATATTGATCTTTGTTACATCGGAATATATTATTCTACCTATGTGAGGGGTTAGGTCCCTAACAAAAAAAGTGTGGAGGAATAAATAGTATTGTTATGTTTTCCATTAGAAGAGGTTCTTGTCATGTCTATCATAGCAAGAAGTCGGGGAGTCTAGCTTGACCAAGAAGTTGAGGGGAGAAGTGAGGACCAAGGATTAAAGGGAGAATGGCATCATCATCAAAGGTATGTTTATGATGTAATTTCTCTATCATCTCTAATAGGTCAATGATTTCCCCCCAAATGGTTTTTTTTATCATGAAAATGTTTGGATTTGATTTTATGAATGATGCCTCAAATTAGATTTGAGGTGTATTGATAATTTATAACACTGGGGAAAGAAGAAGATTAGTATTGTTTGTTTCTTGTGTGAAAGGAGAATATTGTAGGAGATTTATATGTAACATCAAATCTACATCAGCCAGGATACATAGGAACAACCTTCAGATACAGGGTATGATAGTCTATCCTTCCTTGATGTAAAAGAGATTGTTTTCCATATATCTAGAAAACCATAGAATTCTACCCTCTTTCTTTATAGGATCAATATATATATATATATATATATATATATATA
>ML777133.1:135522-161724 GCA_009831015.1 Picea engelmannii | reverse complement strand
TATATTCTAAGGATATTTTGATGTTTACTCATTCATATCCCTATGATGTTGTGGCCCATGAAGCATAGGCACTACCAAACTAGTTACAACATACAAAATGAATGGCTAATGTCCCAACTAGTTGGGATTGAACCTAAGGCATAGTGATGGCAGTATGGACGGTTAATAATGCAAGGTGAGAAAATAAGGGAAAAACCTATCCCTATATGTCATTTTGGGTAACACGTACCTCAAGGTCAATGGATGTCTCCATCTTTGTGAAAAAAATCCTCTATAATCCTATCAAAGTGCATAGACAATATTCCAAGGTCAATTAATTTAAAAATGGCATCAAAATAATAATGAGCTCAAATAATTAACAAAATCCCACTTACCTAATATCAAGGTGAAAAAATAATTTTCAATATCCCAAAAATGTTATAAAAGAAAACTTACCTTAGTAAAAAATCATTCTTCATTTTTCCAAGAGAGGAGTGTGGAGAGTCTTGTGGAGAAAACCCTCTTCCAAGAGTAGGTGTGGAGCTCATTGTGGATATTTTCCTCAAGCATTAAAATAGCTACTAGATACAGGTAATAAATAGACATCCCTTTCTCATTTACTTTTTGTTATTCAAGGTTTTATGTTTGGAAATATGCGGCTCGTAGGCCTGCTGAGAGAATGGCCAAGCCCAATTTTATGGAATCATCATGTGTCCCCCTACAGGAGTCACCAGTTCGGTAAATTTATCATATCGAACTTATTTATCTACATATATTAACTTTCATTATTAACCATCCATTATGTCATCACATGAATTAGGTTCAATCTCGGATGGTTTCATTGTTAGCCACTCCTTTTGCATGTCATAACTGGTTCGGTAGTTCCTACCCTTCATGGGTGCCCTATTTAGCACATAGATTTCCATTTGATTCCCATGTTGTGATTTCCCATAGGCCTGGGAGCCCTCCTTTAGCCTCTCCATGATTTTAAATTGAGCCTCATTCTTCTCTCTTTGTCTATATTCTAGCCAAATCCTGTGGTGATTCACAAATATTTTTTATTGTTGCTTACTGGTTTCCTATGCATTTACTTCTTGTGTCATGTTTCCTGTCGCTGCACTACTATTTTCCAAGATCCAGGTTATCGCTATTGCAAAATCCCTTGATCATCTACCTCTTGCATTATTTGGCCTCCATTTTGCATCCACCTACCAATGGAGAGAAAAACTGCTAATATTGGATCTCACTTTTCTGTAACATTTGCATTCATATTTCTTAGTTTGGTTCCACATGCTTGGAACATAGGCGCATGTCATTAAGCCACTCATTCTATCTAGTTGAGTAGCCTTGACCCTCCACCTCTTGCATTATTTGGCCTCTGTTTTACATCCACCTACTGAGGGAGAGAATAGCTACTAGGAGTGGATCTCACTTGATTGTACCATTTTCATTCATGTTGCTTAGGTATATTCCATGCACTTGTAACATAGGAGCATGTTGTTAAGCCACTCATTCTCTCCCGCCGAATATACTTTTAACTCTTTTTTAGACTCGTAAAAGGACACAAAAAAGAAACACACTAAGCATACTTTCACCATTCTTTTGTGCTTTTTAAACCATGAAGGAGACCAAGCATACTTCCATTCCTCTTTCATGCTTGTTAAACCATGGAGGGAGAAAATACAAAAAAAAAATAGAGAGAGAGTGGGTATTTTTCTCCATTGGTCTATTCTCAAAATTGGCAGCATCAATCGAGTTTCCCTTGAACATGGCACTTGTTTGATTCCTCATCATATAGTTTGGTTTTATCTTTCCTAGAAGCCGTCCCAGTAACATGAGTCAGAGATACTCCTTCGGCTAGTTACTCTTCTAGTCATTATGGAGAATTCTTCAATGTCTCTTGTATTGTTGTACTTTATTTTTCCAACTCTTGTGTCATGCTATATGTTCAAGGGAATATTAAGACTGAGTCAGACATATTCTATTTTTTTTACTTTCTGATTTGAACATCCTTATGTCAGTTGTACTTAGTGATACTCTCTCTTCACATAACCTCTCGATGTATTATTCATGTCGATTTATGGGGGATACATCAAGGCCCTCATTTGATAGATCTCTTCCTATTGAATTCAACACATTATCTAGGAGAGGGATCTATAAACTAGCTAGTACCTTGGTGCTTACAGTCCTCAATGGCAGACATCCTCATGATTGAGAGTGAGTTTATATCATTCACTGCTAATCTCTATGAGTGTTCGACATCATTTCATATATTAACACTCTCTATATTGTACTACATACTTTGGGGTCCATCCTCATCATCAATGGGTCCCCTCGCATATTTTAATGGTATACATCAATGATTGGTAATTAGATGGTTTCTACCATGCTCGACATCAACACATTTATTTGCATGTTGTAGATTCGTACCATCGGGGTTTGGGAAAAAGACCTTGGTTTTGGGGGCATATCATTCCTTTACAACATCCACTCCCAATTTGTGATGGATTATATCAATTGTTTATCAGTACTTTGAATACTTTGAGGGAACTCTCCTTAGTGCTTGTTATCTTCATGATATCTATATGTTGTGTCATATATCCACATTGTATTTGTTGGTGGCTATTACTGTATTCATGACATATATCCACATTGTATTGTCTTGTGACTACAGTCTTATTTATGACATGGATCCACTTTGTATTTTTTCACGGCCATGGTATATCATTTGTTATCATGGATCCACAATGTATTGTTTGGCAGCCATGCTCATTCAGAGTCTAAGTATGTCTACCTAGGGGATAGTCTATATATTCTCTCATCCTTGGTGCTTTATTGTAGGACGTATTTTACTTCAGACACTCCTTTTCTCTCTCCTCATGCTGCCTCACATGGATGTTATTTTATTGTAATGTGTTTCGTCCATCCATTCCTTTCCTAATCTCGCACATTAGGGGACATTTTTATAGCCTTAATTTCCACCCTACAAGTCAAAAGGGAGTTCATATGATGATATAAGCCTAAACACATGATTTTCCTATGATTTATCCCATTTTTGGAGGTCATCGTGGGTCTAAGAGGATTCAACATGTGATGATCATCGCACATTGGAAGTAGTTCAATAAGCGATGAACTACCATACCTTCTAGATTCATGGAGTTATGAAGTGATAGGTGAGGGATGAGTTGTATCTTCATGTTATATTCCTAGGAACTCACAATAGTTTAGTCTATAGTGGCCTCTAGAATATCTATAATCTCTCCCAAGCCTCCTCCAAAGAACTATATAACAAAGGCAAGTTCTGGGAAAAAGAGGGGAGGAATCAAGAGTATCATTAAGATATATGTTTGCATAGATTCTTGTCCTATCCATCACATCCAGAAGTCAAAGAGCCTAGCCTGACCAAGACATTGAGGGGGGAAGCAAGGAGAAAGGAGTCAAGTGATCCAAAATCAGATCTAGAGCCAAGATGGGGCTTTGAAAGGACTAAACCTAAAAGTGCACATAATATCTTCAAAATGGATGTGTGCATAGGCCTCATCAATACGAACCCAACGCAACTTGAACGAACTCAAATGGACATTGTATGCTCAAGTTATCACGGTATGTTCATTTGGCCAAACAGGCAAAACAAATGTTGATTGTACAGTATGTACATTTCTTATAGTTCCATGTGGTAGATGACTATACAAGAAATACAACCGTACAACTGATGTGGAAGGGTACATGGATGTTGACATGGCAGGGTACGTGGATGTTGCCATGGCAGGGTAAGTGGATGTTGGTGTGGATAGGTACATGTGGACCAATCAGGGAGTGACACATGTCACCACTACAAGGGTGACACATGGCATGTCCATACAACTAATGTGGTAGGTCTGTACAGTCGTATGACACATGGAAGACATGGAAGGTATATTGGAAGACACCTAGACAGAAAGCTGTACCAATGGGCGATTGACGCATGGCATGTTTTTAGTGAATAGCATGGTGCCATGTGGCCCATTCATGGGCTTCCACGTGGCACCCATTTATTGGTTGTTTGGATTTTGGAAAAATGTTTGAAGTTCACCTAATTTGAACGCACGACCTCCGACTGGGCAAACGACTTGGCAGAGGTTGGGGTAGCCATCTCGCCCTCACTTTGAGTCTTAACCATATGTGGGTTCAATTGTATTTATGTTTAAATGTGTTATAAGTCGGGTGGAGTAAGGGTTGGGGCCTAGCCCCAGCCCCAATGGAAAAATATGCCATATGAAACATTTACCATATTTCCCATGGCTTAACACAATGGCGTGCATTTTTGAATTAGCGTTTGGCCTCAGCCCTAGCTGCATGGAACCATATCCTATGTGATCGGATGTATTAACCATTGGCGTGGGTAAAGGATATGGATGTAGCCCTGGATCTTGGTACTGTGGACACACTCAACATAGGACCCATACCTTTATCATATAGCGTAGAGTTTAATGGGGTTAACATCAGTTAGTCGGGCTATCCCATCGAATAGGCGCATAACCAGGATCTTGAATTAGGGGGCTAATGGTTGAAGCACTTGGGAGACTAAGCCCACGGCCACATGGCCTTGCACCATAGTACCAGGACTGAGACTCAATGGGGCCAGTGCAAAATCTCAATGCATGGCCACATGAAGACACCTAATTTGACCAGGATCATGGAGACCAAGGGGGTTGCGCTGTATATTTTCCATATAGTGGGTTTGTCACTATATAATATGATTTTTAAATGGATTTTTAGCCTGATTGAGGGGATTTGATCCATTTTTGGAGAATCTTGGGCCCTTTTTTAGGCCAGATATTGGGGGGGAATTGGGAGATGGTTACCAAATTCAGGCCTATATAAAACAAGGCTTCTTGAAGCCATGGAAGTAGGTTTAGAGAAGGTTTATGTTGCATAAATTTTGATCCAAAGCCATTGTCATGCAGATAAGATATTGAGGAGTGCACCTTTGTGGGCCATTTCTGGGAGTTTCGTTCATCCGATTTTGGGTGTCATCAATTTTGATGGGTTCTTGAGCTCTGGTAGAACACGACTAGCTCATTTTTTTAATCCATTCGAACTTTCATGATGTACTTGAAAAAATTTGAAGGGAAATAATAAATCCCACTGAGACATATGCCCAGAGACGTAGGTGATATTGTCGAACTCCATTATCACTTCTTGTCGAAATTTCTTTATGGATGTTATGTTTCCTCACTATTTATTCCTCCTTCATCAATTTCCTAAATTGTAATTTAACACATGCAACATAACTCAACCATTGTCATTTAAAAGATCTTTTTAGATCATCAAGGGAGAATGGAATCATCATCAAAGGTATCTTTCTGATGTAAGTTCTATATCATATCTAATAAATCATTTCTTTTCCCCCAAATGGTTTGTGTTGATCATGAAAATGTTTGGATTTTCTTTTATGAATGATGAATCAAACTAGATATAAGGTATATTGATCATTTCTAACACTAGGGAAATAAGAGTTTTGAGAGTAGTTATTTCGGTAAAATAGAGAGATAATCTCAATAATCTAAGGAGGAACATCAGGAATATGGAACTAGGAGGAATGCATCAAGACTCAAGGTAAAGGTACATTGGTCTATTTGTCCATTTTTATAATACAGATCATTGGTTTTCCCCTTTCACATTGTTCATGTTCAATGATATATGTTATGTTTGATCTCACAATGATTAGATTGGGATAGATCTAGATGAATTTGTGATTTCCTAATGCTAGAGGGAGTTTGTATATTGGTATTTTTTGTCACTTGTGTGTGGGTAGAATTTTGAAGGATCTTGGAGCTTGATAACTGAAACTAAACTAGCCAAGGATATGCAAGGAAAATCTTTAAGAAAAGGTATGCCTCTTTACTATCTCTTAGCATAAAATAGGAAACATATTTTTTATATCTAGGGAGAACCATAGGAATCTATCCCCTCTGTCTATCTTGGATCAAGGAAATATCCAAGGGAGATATGGATAATATGTAAGGTACCAGATATACTATATTGTGTAGAAATAGGAATATTTAGAAATTATCAAGGGAACAAAAAATTATTGAGAGAGAAATACCACAAATAATACCATAAATAATACATTTATTTCAAGAAAGAAATATTCACTTGCCTCTTTGAGGGGGAAAACTCCAGCAGAGAAAAGTTCTATTACAACACTTTCTCAAGAAAATATTTCTCATACCTCCTACTATTATTTATACTATATCTATATTCTAAAGAAAATTCTAGAGGTAGATCTTTCTAGAAACATAAGCTTCTATTAGGTCTTCTTACATTGACTTGTTCACATTTATTTAGTAGGCCTTATTAACTAATGTTTTCCTTTATTACATGGAAAATATATCATTCTAACTAATGACCAACTAAGAGGGGTTAGGGGAAGATCCTAACATGCCCTCCTCTTTCAAAAGAATCCTTGTCCTCAAGGCTAAAGATATGGAAATTGTTGCAGTATGGTCATTGGTTCCCGAGTTTCATCCTATGGAGATGTGTCGTTCCACTTGATCGACACTTCATTGATAGTTCATCCACACAAGTGATTCTCACGCACATTGAGGATGGATTATGGTTGAATCCAAATGGATCCTTCTTCATCTAATTAAGGAAACATGGTTTGAACCATGCAATTATGACCCACAACTTTCTTCAAACAAGAAACATGGAACACCGGATGTATTTTGGAGGTAGTTGGAAGTGCCAGTTTGTAGGAAAATGGACCAATACATTTTATAATATGATAGGGGCCATAAAATTTGGGTTCCAAGTTGTGGTGGCCATGATATTTGAGTGACGTTTTCTTATAAGGTTGGAGTCGGAGAAACACCTGATCACCTTCTTGGAAAACCCTTTTGGAACGTTCTTGGTTAGCCTATTTTTTCATAAGATTTTGGGCCATGTGGAGGTTATCCTTCAAATCCATGAGGGTAGTTGCTCTACCTTATAGAAAATTATCAATAGACTATACATTTGATGTTCAGGGAAGATATGAATTTACTATAAGTGGTTTTTGACCATACACCATTTCTTATGGTGTCATTTTGGTTGCTACATGATAGGAAGTGGTGTACCACCATTCTACCAATGATAACCATTGCACCCACTGATGTTGTTTGTCCAAGGAAAAAAAGAGCAAGTAGGTTTCAAAACATTTATTGACAACTTTCATTTGGCCATCCATATGGGGGTGGTATGTTGTTCTCATGTTCAATTGCATAACCTGTAATTTAAAAACTTCTTGCCAAAATGTGTTGGTGAAAGTCAAGTCACAATTGGACACAATGGATGTTGGCATGCCCTACAGTTTGAAAATATGATCAATGAAGACTTACACTACCATAGTGGGCATAAAACAGTGTGGTAAGGAAAAACAATCTGCATAATTTGAGAGGTGGTCGACCACAACCATGATGACTGACTTGTTACCTGCTTTTGGAAGTCCCATGATAAATTCCATGGAGATATTATTCCAAATAGAAGTTGGAATGGGTAACAAATTTAGAGCTCCTAGGGTCTTGATAGTTTCACCTTTATTGCATTGGAAAATATCAGATTTGGTGACAAAGGTAAGGATGTCCTTCATGCCTTCCTAGAAAAAATAACAACGAGCATGAGCATGTGTATTTTTGAATCCTAAGTGACACGTGATAGCAGATGAATGAAACTCATTTAAGATCCTGGGCTTGAGTGCTTAAGTCAGAGATAGAACCAAGAACTCCTTATAACTGAGGATATTGTCTTTCCAAGTGTAGCTGGTGGGAAGGTTAGGGTCCTCCTGAAGTCACTGAATTACTTATGATATGGTTGGGTGGGTTAACCACTCTTATCAAACTTCATCAATCCAATTAGAAACTGATAATGATAAGGAAAAGAGGGAACCTTCATCCTCATATTATCTTCACAACGCATATTCCACTACATTGTTTTTTCCTTTTTTATATATGATCTCATAATCATAGCCCAACATTTTGGTCAACCACTTGTTATGTTCCGGGGAGGATAACCTATACTCTAGGAAATACTTCAAACTATGGTGATATATTTTGGTCTGAAAACAACGTCCTAGTAGATATGGTCACCAAGTGTGCACAACATGTAGAATGGCCATCATTTCCTTTTCATATGTATATTTTCCCAAATTGTGGCCACTCAAAGCCTATATAGTGAAAGAAAGAGGTCTACATTCTTGTGTTAGAACTGTGCCAATACTAGTGTTTGAAGCATCAAATTCCATAAAACAAATTTGGTTGAAATCAAGGGTTGCTAAGACGGGGGTAGTGCACATGATCTTCTTTAAATCTGTGAAGGAATGCTATGTTGTTAGTGTCCAATGAAATGTAGTCTTCTTAAGAAGGAATTTCAAGGGATAAACAATTTTTCCATAACCATTGACAAATTTCCCGTAATATCATGTGAGGCATGTTATCTCCATTTTGTGGATAACAAAGGAGATTATGTATCGAGGCCCTTAGGTTCCAGATATCGAGTGTTGAGGGACTATATGACCAACAGTACCCTCTTGCATAGTTGGAGACCCTTCTCACCACCACAGAGGTCACAGATTTTCAAATGGCATCCACCACATTAGTTGGCTTTCAGAAAGTAGTGGGCCTTGCTCCATGAGGTACAAGTTAGTATTATGGTGAGCATCATTTCAATATTTAAGACATTTATGTTTTATCTTAGATTTCTCTAGATTTCATGATATATGATTGGACATTATGCCTTTTTCCCTGTTTCACCTTGGTGCTTGACAATGTTCCCTAGTAAGTGATCTTCCTTGGGGATGGGTTTGCTACTAGGAACTCCCTTGAAGAGCCATCATACCATTCCCGACCATACTTACAACTTTCCATCACTACTTCCCCCCATTTCCTTATCTCTTGGGATTTTAGGGTGTATTGACCCAAGAAGGGGATGTCCCTCATTCTATGGGAAGAAGGGGTTGAAGGCCCAAAGAGATTGATGTTGGGTAAAAGATAAAATCCTATGTATAAACCTTCCAAATTCTTCACCCAGGGATCACCCAAGAAAGAAATGAAACACTTATCTTCGAGAAAAGGGGGACCCACAAGAAATATGATTAAGAATTATTAAAAGTTTAGTCAGACGAAAATAGGATTCATCATGAGCTGACCTATCATGTCCATGAATATCTAGTGGAATGGAATTGCTAGCATCTGGTTAGCAAACCAGGGTAATGACTCTCAGTGCATGGTTGAGAGAAAAGGGGTCTCATCACAATCCAACCTTATCATTTCCACTAGGTTTTTGTGGGTGACACTGTCATTATCTGGACACCACGCTAGATCATTGGCCTTCAACCTTTTCTTAAAATTATGAAAGAATAAAAGAATGGAAAAATAATGGGCTTGGAAAAAGTGCATTGCGGACGAAGGTAACACACACCCTCTACAAAATCCACCCATGAATGAGACACTATGACCTCTTGTATGTCATGAGCCCTATGATCTCTTGGAAACTCTCCTTGACCTAGGTCAATATCTACTAAATAGGACACCTTGTCAACCCTCCCATATTCAAGCTTGACAAATCACATAATGTCTTTGAGCAATTAATTGTTTGATATAGTGATCTTTGATGCACATGCTTAGGTGGCTCATTTATTGATTGGATTCACTTATCATGATGTTATGACTTGAGATCCTTGGAGGGCATGCTTATTTGGCTTTGCGAGACCTAATTGGTGGGAATTTTTGGAATAACAAGCCTATCTTGGGCTTTCATGGGGATTGAATCCCACAAGTGGATGCCAACAACCCGCATGCCAGATGAAAAAGAGAAAAATTGGAAGAACTAAAAGATGACTTGGACGACATAACCTAGGCCCCACATGCCAAATGTTTTTCCTAGGAGAGGCAAATGTCACTTCTAGAGGCATGAAATCACCTAGGGGGTTAGGGTTTGGTGGTATGGTTGATGCATTCACACTTGGACATTTTGAGGATAAATGGGATTTAACCATGAAGGAAGTAAATTTGATATTTGACATGTGGCTTTGGCAAGGCTAGCCACCCTCCTCCCACACCAACAACTTTCTCCTAGTGCCAAAATGTCCTCTAAAGGGGTCCTTCTAAAACTAGGGTTTTCTTATGTGAAAAAGTGAATTTTTTAATATTACTTTGTTAAGAGGGAAAGATTAGGGTTTTTGACCACTAGTCTTGTGGTTTACCCCTAATTATGTGGACAAGTTATCTTAGTGACATTTTGTATAAATGAGAGATCATCAGATCTCATTTCATATAACTCTCCCTCTTGTGAGAGGCTCTTGGACTAAAATTTTCACTGCACTTGGAGTATTTTTCTTCTTGTGATATGGAATAATGTTTTTTGGTTATGGTTTGATGATGATGATGGTGCGCTATCTCTAGGAGGTCATCCTCTTGCTTTTGTGGAGGTTAACTCTGGCATGTAAAATCTTTTTCTTGAATGGTATGGTCTCTCTACTTTTTTATTATCATTTTTTGTTCAAGTAAGGTTGTTTTGGCCAAAGCTAGATAGGGAGTATAAGGCTATATAGCCCTATCCTAGTTTCCACCACTTTATAAAGATTTTTTTGCAGGGTTAAGTTGAGGAAGTAAGAGGATTTACACCCCTCATATTCAAACCTTAGTTAGGTTTATTTCCTTGGGAAGTAAGAGGATTTACACACCCAAGGATTTAGTAACCCTAGCTCTTTATTCTTGACCCCATTAACCCATAACTAAAGGAACTAGTCTTGCATTGGAGAAATAAATTGTTTCCTTGGTAAATGTGATTCTTTCAAGTTTTAAATCTCTCTCTCTTTTGGATAATGATCTTGATTCCTTGGGGATTATTCCTCCCTTAGGGCGTCCTCTTTCTCCTACAAAATATTATTGTTTTACTAAATTTTTTCCTACAACCATTAGGCTACAGAAAAATCTAACCCTGATCGCTAATATCTCACAAACTAACCATAGACTAATCCTCTAACTTTGTTAGTTTAGCCTACTAACCTAGGTGCATCTATTGGGTTAGAGTTTGCCACTTTTTGATGGTCAGGTTTTCTATTATACTTCATTGAATGCTACAGCCATAAGGATGATATACGGCTGCAAAATTTTACTTTTATGACAACCAAATTTATTCAGTCTTGAAGTGTTATTTTCGATCCACACTGGTTACTAGTTTTATTCCTAACATTGCTAAATAGTCTAGACCTTTTACTTGTTGATTTGGATATAATATTTCTGATATAACTGATGAAAAATAAGGAAAACAAGATTAAATTTTTGATCCACTTGATATATTACTTTGCATTTGGATTTTTCTTGTGTCTCGGGAAGGTACAATCATTGGGAAAAGAAACACATCCTTTGGGGAAACATTACTTGGTTAGCAAGGAAAATCTCCCTTTTCCTCTTTTCCACTTATTGTACCAACTTCTAGGGGATTCTCCATTACCCTTTCATTTCTTCTTTCCTTTCCCCTAGGGTCTCCAATATTGCCTCCTAGGAGTGACCTTAGTCACCCCCCAAGTGTGGGACCTACATCGAGGTGACATTGGGAGTAGTGTCCCATAGTTATAGTACTTGATTTTGTGGTTGGGTGAGGATTTTCCCAACCTACAAATTGTGTGATAACAAGACCCAGGAAACCTATAAGGTGTTTCAAGGTCGTGGGTCTTGGCCAAACCTTCATAGCTTGAATCTTTTTGGGGTCCACTCTTACCCCCTCACAACCCACAATGTGTCCCAAGTATTTGACCTCTCTCACACAAAAAGAACACTTGGAATTTTTTACAAACAATTGATTTCCCTGTAACAATTGGAGTACTTTATCCACATGGTGTAGATGGGCGTCCTAAGTGAGGTTGTAAATGAGTGTTTCGTCGAAGAAAACCAGAACAAACTTATGAAGGTAGAGCTTCAAGATTTTTTTCATGAGACTTTGAAAGGTAGATGGGGCATTTCGAAGTCCAAAAGGCCTTACCAAAAATTCATAATGTCCTTCATGAGTTCGTAAAGTGGTCTTAGGAATATCTTCTTCATTCATCCAAATCTAGTGATAGTCTGAGTGAAGATCTAATTTTTGGAAGAAAAAAGCACCCTCAAGTTCATCCAAAAAATCATCAATGACAGGAACAAGAAACTTATACTTAATGGGAAATTTATTAAGGGAACAAAAATCTAGATACATGCACCAAGAACCTTCTTTTTTTTAAGACCATCACAACAGGAGTTGAATATGTGTTGGTACTTGGGTGAATTACACCTACCTCCAGTAATTCCTACACTATTTTTTCTATTTCATTTTTTGAGAAAATGGATACTAGTAGGGGCATACATTGGGGGGTTGATTGCTTAGAAGGAGAGGGATGTTGTGATCATGCTCACCCCAGGAGGGGGGTAAATCCATGGGTGCCTCAAAGACCTTGTGGTGCTTGTCCAAGGCCAATTGAAGATCAAGATGTACTATTGGAGAAGATTGATCATGTACCTGGATGACATTAATTTGAGCAATCACACCATGGTGGCCTTTCTTCAGGAGTTTCTCCATCCAGTGAGAAATGATGATTTTTGGGGAACCATCTTATATGTGTTGGAGGTATAAGTTTGATCATATTGATTAAATCTCATATATAACTCTTGATAATCCATGGTAATCGGTCCCAGACTGTGAATCCATTCAACACCCAAGACAATATCACAACCACCCATGGCTATGGAAAACATGTGATTTTTCAAGTTATAATCACCCATTTGGAGTTTAACATTCTCACAAAATCCCCCATATTTCAGTGTACCACCATTAGCTATGAGAATTTGAAAATTATAAATTGGTATAACAAAGAAATTGACATCCTCAGTCACCCTGCAATGAATAAAATTATGGGTGCTACCACTATCAATCAACACCATGACTGGCCTATGTTTTATGTGGCCCTTGATTTTTAATTTTTGTGGAGAAAAAATACCTACAAGGGAATGGAGAGATATGATAGGATCCTATAGTTTCATAGGATGTGTGACTAGATCTCGGATGGGGGAATTTGGTTGTGTGTCCTCTCAATCTAGGGCCTCACCTAATAAGTTTTCCTCAGAGGAGGTGTAAGTCGACCCATCAATATGGAACAATTTATTTTCATGACATTTATGGCCTGGCGAATACTTTCATCACAGCAATAGAAAATTTTATTCTTCCAACATTTAGCCAATTTATATAGGAGATACCTTTTGGACCTTCAAATTTTGGGTCAGAGCAGGGGTATCCCCTAGATGAGGGTGGTTGGAAAATAAAAAATGAAGAGGTTGGGAATGAAGAATAGTCTCATCCTCCAATGCTAATTTTCATGCCTACAACTAGGTAATAGTATGGTGCATGAAAACATGAGCCCGAATGGAACCCTTTAAGCCACTAAGGAAGCATTCCAGATAGAACTCATCAGATAATCCCTCAGTTCTGATAGCCAAATTTTCAAATGTGATGATGAAGTATTCTACTAATCCTATTTTAGCTTTGTGAGTCGTCCAAAAAATTGAGATTCCCTATCAAAATGGGAACAAACTAATTTTATGAACATGGTCAAATTTGCTTGTCCTGGATAGAATTTCTTATGCCATTACCACCATTTCCATCATTCTTGATCCAAGTACAGAACCCCCACATGGATTTTAGTCTCATCATCCCCAATATCATGGAGGGAGAAATAGTGTTCCATTTGGGACACCCACCGAGCGAGGTATGATCCATCAAATTTATGCATCTCAACATTGGGCACTTTATTCCAGGAATTTTGAGAACCCTAAGGGGAGTGGAAAATATGTGTATTATCATAATGGGAAGAATGAGTAGCCTTAGAGTGGTACTCCTAGTGCTTAACCTTGATGTGCAGCACAAGTTCTTGGACTTGTTGGGTGAGGGAGTGTAGGTTCAAGGTGAGGGATTTCAGGCCTTGGTTGATGGTGTTAATGCTATGTTTCATGTTCTTGGACAGGTTGGTTACCTTAGAGTCTAAATCTTCCAGGTTTTGAGCATAGGTGGTAGGGTCCATTGGGGAGGCTTAGGTAGAATGATACCTCAATGATCAACAAAAGATAAGGAGTTTGTTGGGAGATGTGCCAAATAAGGGTGCTAGGAAGGGGGGTTCGGTCCACAAAAAAATAGACTTAAAAATGATAGGTACCATGAAAATTAGAACAAACAGAGGAATCCAATGGGAGAGGTCCCAAAGGAGGGTGTGGGGAAGGCAGTTTAGTTCCATGGAAAAACAGAGGCTGGAAAGTGATAGGTACCCCTACAATCAGGACAAAGAGAAGAATCCAATGGTGGAGGTCCCAAATAAGGGTGTTGGTGGGACTTACCTCTCTCTCTCTCTCTCTCTCTCTCTCTCATGTAGACTTATACTTCGATATGAATACTTTTTCATCTTAAGAATGACCAAATGTTTAACAGTTAAAAATGTGTATTCAATTTGCAACCAGAATGCAAGAGGCGAGGCTACGCGACCAGAACATCTTATTTGTACCTTGTCTAGTATGTTCCCCCTGGTTAGGGCTTGTAGGGTTCCTATGGAAAAAGGTTTACCCTATGCTATATCCTATCTCTCTGATATATTTGTGTTATGAGGAAAATCTCTCTATGGATAGGGGAAAACTACAACAGACATAAATGATTGCAGAAATCAACTCTATTCTCAAGTATGCTATATAAACAAATATGCTAGAAAGACAAGATAAAAGGCCTTCCTCGTCCAAACATTCGATGAAGTCCACCATTGAGCACTTGACCCAAATCAATATACCCGCAGCTAGTCCTCAACCACCAAGCAAAGCAAGCATATGGTGATAATATATGATGTTAGCACATTCAATAGCATAATCCATTAACATTCATAACAAATACACACATGGAATAATAATTAAAATATTTTCAATATATCAATTGGATGAGAAAAGAGTATTTCTATTAAGATATGATTAGAAAAAGTGAATAATTTACAGAGTTCCCTGTCGGCACGGTTCAAAACCGAGAAACTAAGTTCCTTCCAGCTGGGCCGCCACCACATCAATCCTCCACCAAAGGCAAGCTCATGTAAGAGAGACAATAGATTTCTCACTCAATAAGGGAAGAGCTTGGGGGCTGAACACTATGTTCATACTTAAAGGACAAAGGGATGCAAACTCAACGTGAAGTGAATTATTCCTCCAGAGTAACTTTTCTCTCAAATTTGAATTCTTTCTCCTCTTTTCCATAGCTCGGAATTGGCCCATTTATAGCCTTCAAGTGGAACTAAAGGGCTGATTCAAAATGTTTCAAGTATATGGAAGGCCAAGGATCATTGATCTCGTGTCATGACATGGAAACCCAACACTATTTTCCAATTTTGGGCACATTTCCCAATGTACATGTGTTGTAGTGGTGCAACCTACATATACACATGTTGTATAGTAGGCAAGGTGCGTATACGTGGAAAAAATGTATTTTTACCTCTAGGATTTGCAAAAAGGGATGACAAGTCTGCATGGGGAAATGGAAAAATTCCTTCTGTGCAAGATTGCATAGGGTGAGGAAATTTTTTCTATAACAGATGCCCCCTAATGTGTGAGGTAAGAGGAGTATCTGTGAAGGATGAAATACATTATAAAAACCTAGAAGTGGAGTGGTGGGGAACTAGCTAGAAGAACTAGTTTATGATTACAATCTGTACTGACTTTGCATGCATGGACGCAAATTTGAATTACAGTGTAGATCCATGTGAAAATATACCAAACAATTGTTTGTGGCCATGAATGGGAAAATACAAATGTGGTTACATGCCAAAGGTTGTCATAGTCATGAACAAGGCCCAGTAGAACCAGCCTCAAAATCAATCTAAAGATATTTTTATTCAATTTAGTACAATATGATCTTCCATGGTCACTGAAGTCACATAGGTACTGATCCAATGAAAATGAAGCAACAACTTCGAAAATTTGTGGCCACATACTGATGTCTTCAAGTCTTCTACACAATCCGCCAAAGGTGCAAGTCTACATTGTGTGAATAAAGGAGTTGAGGTCGAACACAACAAGACTTCATTTGATTATCGATCATTGAGGTATATTGTTAACAAATGCAAGAAATCCTATTGATGATGAAAGTAGGTATCAAGGCACCAAGTACATTCTTACAAGTTTGAATAAAGGAGTCGAGGTCAAACACTTGAAGAATCCATCGATCAGGAGACATTGATGTATTCCCAGCTGTCGATGGCTAGAGAACCTGCGACTAATGAATGCAATCCTCAAGGTACTCATAGGACTCTAAGTCTCATTTCTAGAATAGATGAGCTGCAGTCGATGGAAGGAGACTCATTGAAAGGAGATCATTAAGGCATCTCTCATCATTCAGCACAAGGTACAAAGCAGGAGCTTCATGATTTGGAGGAAATCAAGCAAAGAACATGCTCATGAACCAACGACCTGGTGCGTCTCTTGTGTGTTCCAAGTGCAAGCGGTACACTAAAAATACCCTCTGAATATCATCCAATGAGGAAAACTACTGACAAAGGAGAGGAAACCACCAATAAGGATAATGTCATCAGGACACTACATGAATCCCAATGTGTGAATAGATGTCTTGTCATCGAACATAAGGGAAACCACCCAGTCAAATATCGATGATGAAGTGTCTACTACTAGGTTCAAGGTTACCTACCAATGAGGAAAGTAGTACCATGGTGTGTAATAGGACTACAACATCATGTGATTCTAAGACAAACTGAGGGTATGGATGACATGCAAAGTCAAGAGTTATAAGGAATGGAAGACACAGGTTGATAGCCATCCTTTGAACAAGAGCATGAGACATATGGAAGACTCTTGTAGGATAGACTCAATGATGAAACCATGAGATGAAAGAGGCATCAATCAAATTCTCCATAGGGACTGGAACAGTAAACAATCAGTGGAGAAAACTCTTTGTAATGAGTTAGCTTCCTAAGGCCATGCTGAACCCAAAATTATGATGACAAGTGGACTCAATACTCCTTCCCCTCCCATATATATATATATTTTCATAGTAAAATGAATGCTATGATACAGAGGAGGAAACAAGTGTTGCAAGTAAGAAAAACTAGTTCCAGTAGTGGAACATACCTATGCTCAATGCAAGGAGGTGCATGCGGGAGATGGAAAATCATGAGAATGTTCCCTCCTGGGTATAGGGTGTCAAATTGTGAAGGATATAAATGAGGCTCTTCTTGGTTGAGGATGCAAAACTACTGAGGAAAATGGTTTATAATGCAAAGAGAGAACCGACTATGGGCTCAATACTACAAGCAAGGGCATGAGATGCAATCACAACTTGATGCCAAAAAATATCCCTTTTCATACTTTTAGTCTACTTGGTGTGAAAAAAGGATAAAGTTGTACCAAATAGACGTCCTTTCAAATCCAATATACGATTGTGAAAGATACAAGTTCACTCGGAAATATTTTCACTTTTTGAAAACGAGTCGGAAAAGATCTTAAATAAAACTCGCTTGGGAGTCCTCTAGGTATAGGTCGTGTTGGGCCCTTTGTTTTTGGGATAATTAATTGCACAAGTTTTGGCCAAGTATGAGTTGTGCAAGCTTCGAAAGAAGCTATACAATAGAGCAAGAAAAAGAAACATAAATCAGTTGCGAAAAGAACAGCGCAACGCCAGCAAAGAAAAATTGGTTGCAATAGAACAAGAAAGCGTGTAACCCAATACAAAAGACACAACTTATCTTATATATAGGGAGAACTATGATTGTAAAGGGGTTAGTTGTTGGTTCGGTTGAACTATGATTGTGCTCAGTTCGATCTTTCCCTTGTTGTTAAGTTGATGTCATAGTTATTGTATGCGGCTGAGAGGTCAGAGTTCTAAGACTGTAATGTAATCAATACACCATTTTGAGAGTTAGAGCTCTGCAACATGATTCCAGAGCCAGGTGTTTTTAACAAAGAGATATTGTGTATCTCTGAGTTTGTAAATGAAGAAATATATGAAGATAATATGAAGAAGGATCTAAATTTTCAAAATATGTTGTGTCTTTGTGTGTTTTACTTGTACATTACAGTACTTATTTATGGCTTATAAGTTCCTCATGATGGCTCTGTATTTAAATACTTGTTTGTAACATAAGTAGGTTCATTTCTTGCACACATGAGCTCAGATCTATCTAGTAGTTAGATGTCCTGCGCAAGGTTAGGATGAATCTTGAAGGTTCTGTGAATCCTCCTAATTGTTTTTCTTGGCCTTCCCTATATATTTGTCTTAGTAGCACTTCGGGTGAGAATTATTCTCTTCGGAAGAGATGAAAATGCCTATTCTCTAGACTACTCGGTACCTTTTTTGGTAACCTGAGAAGGACCCTGGTCTAATCAAACTTGCACCAACAAAATAGTTCTGGTGCCGGGACCTGCGTTAAAAGGGAACCTGTAGGGAGGATTCTTCCATAGATTCATGGATCTAATATTGACCAATTTTGGGAAAGAAGTTGTGACGCCTTCATATGGAAAGAAGTAGAGCTAAGGGGAAAATCAGTGGAAGATACTCATGAAGCAGTCTTTTACTCAGAAAGATCGAGTGACCAGTACAAGATATTATGGGTTAAGTTCCTGAAAGAACTTTTCCACTGGATAAATCGGCTCCAATAAGCTCTAGAGTTCCAAGAATGAGTCAAGAGGACCTGTATTTGGGACAAAGAAAAGATTGCATCACTTCATTGGTTGGATCATCCAGTCACACAAGCGATTGATTTCTGGGTCAATACCACATTAGAAGGATACATTATAGAGTTTGCAACTGAGAACCACCAATATTTTTCATGAGCAGAGGCGAATTTTAAGAAATCCACAAGGGGAATACTAATGAGAGAATCCCCCTGTGGATTAAATTTTTCTTGATGGAAGAGAGGATGTTGACTATGTCCCCGAATGAGATGGCTATGTAAACACCCTCGCTTGGGGTAGGGTGGGGATGCTGTAAAATCATGGTTTGAGAGAGGGGAAGGGTTCTTTGAATCTTGAATAAGAAAGAGAAGATTCATCTGACATGAATCTGACATGAATCTTGAATAAGAAAGAGAAGATTCATCCCCAGTGACTAGAAAGACCGAGGATCTAGATGAAGAGACTGCTCCAGTGAAAGAAAATGAGACCCCCCAAATCAAAGAAAATTGTCCCAAAGACAGTGGCCTCGGCGTCGAATCACCCATACCCCAAGTGTCTTCTATACAAGTGGTAAGTTTGATATTACTTTATCATGTTATTTTTGTTCCATTACAATTAGTTAGTCAGTCACCACCAGGAAGTGCGATTATAGGGAGGATATTGGGATCCCCTGGTAGATCGCAAGCAGGACCACTAGGTTTCATTTTGATAAGAGAACCAATATTAGCAATGGTTGGTCATGCGGGAGGTTCGATTTCCCGATACCCATAATTTTGGGGTAAGGGAGATGAAGATGTTGAAAAACACTGGTTCTTGTGCAAATCAATCTGGAGATCCAGAGGGACTCTGGATGCGAATAAGTTGGTCAAGTTCCAAACTACCTTGAGAGGTCACGCTCTCAAGTGGTACATCAATATCATTGAACCAGGAGTGACAGGAATGCAAGTTCAAGCATTCACACTGGCCAGGTATGAACAAGGTTCATAGCAAAGTTTAAGCTACCTCAGTCAGAACAACAGGCTCTATCTAAGTTGCATGAGATCTAACAAAGGAAAGGTGAATTAGTCTGGGAATACAGCTAGAAGTTTAAATATTCTATAGGGAGGTTAGCACATCCAATCCATGAGGAACATCAAAGGGAATGGTACATTCAGGGATTGCTACCTCTAACTCGGATTCCGCTAACACAATAGTTGATATCCACTTTGATAGCTTCCTTGGAAAAATCAATGAAGATTTAAACCATGGCGGGATACCCTACGAGCCTGAGACTGAACATACCCCTAGTAGATGCGAAATTGGTGCAACTACAAGGGAAATTATCAATGCTTACATAAAATATTAAAGAACTGACAATACCTAGACCAGGACGACCGTGGGTCTAGTGCACCAGATGTTATAAAGAAGTACATATAGTGAACGAATGTCCATGAATGAGGGGAATGGAGCCTCCTCAAAATCCGATGGGACCCTCACCAAGACCCACAGGAGGCATTGCGTAAGTATCTGCGAACATACCATTCCATAGAACTAGCAATTGAGTATTGTGAGATATGTTGAATCCATGGGCATGGGCCAAGACAGTTCCCCATTATGTAGAAATATTTGATAGTGCCAAATACAATACACTGTGATTTCTGCACATCTACAACACATACTACCAACCAATGTAGAGTGTTTGATGAATTTGGTGACAGGCTGGACTGAACAAAATTTAGGGTGAATGAAAACCCTCAGGGACCGGGAAGAGATCAAGGAGGTGGAGCCAGAGGATACTTTAGAGGAGGAAGAACTGGGGGAAGAGGGCCAAGAAGATGTTATAATTGTGATGAGCAAGGCCACATGGCTAGAGACTGTCCTCATCCAAGGCGACCATGGTGCTCTCACTGGAGAACCAATGGGCATGCAACTAAAGAATTCCCAAAACTAATTGCAAAATGGGAAGATAGGGTATGACAATGAGGAACTAACCTCATCAGTTCATAAATCAAGAGAGTTATTAAACGAAAATTTCCCAACCTCAATGTCATTACTCGAGGAGGAGAAAAGACATGAACTGATGTTGATACTCTACCTTGGATCCAGAAAGCAGCACCTAAAGAAGACATGTATGACCCTCTAAAATAAAAGTTATTATTTAAAAATGCCATATAATTATTTCAGAATATCCCTAGCCCTGAGATGCAAGAGAAACCCCCACGACTTATTTTTTACCCTAATATTGCGCAAGTCCCTACTTCACCCCATGCATCGAGAAACCCTATAGTCACATCAAGACAACCTGAGTAACCTCAAAATGTAGTCGATCTTTGGTTTCAATTATTATATGACATTCTTGGGAATGACCAACTAATAGAGAAGCTGCACAATGCGTTATACCTAGTTCTAGGGAATGAAGAACCCATAGAAGTTGGAATAAGGACTAATCTTCCTGAGAAGAGTAATCAGAGAGTGCAAAGAAGAAAATTATGAATTGGAAAAGAATTCAAACTAGTAACCCAGTTAGATGAATTTGAGATTAAGGATTTCATATTGGATCTAGGATCTGATGTGAAAATTCTTCCTAAGAAGACCTGGGAAGCCCTAGGAAAACCTAGGCTAACGTATTCCCCAATTCAGCTAAGAATGGCCAATCAATATCGTATTTTACCAATAGGAATACTAGAGAGTGTGGAAATAGATTTTGCGGGAGTGAAGACCGTAGTTGATTTTGAAGTGATTGAGATCATGGGAGATAAGGACCCTTACCCTACACTACTTGGAATTGATTGGGCCTATGAAAACTATGCAGTAATTAACTTAAAGAAAGACACCATTACCTTTGAGGCTGATGGAATCAAGGTAGTTCAATCCTTGGATCCATGTGTGGGGCCCAGATATATAGATCCAACAGACAATAATATGGAGGGAGAAGACTTGGATCAGTTGTACACTGTAATAGAAGGAACATGAGATGATTATATAAATCCTATTGTTGATGGATTAGTAAGTTGGAGGAGTATACAGTTAGTAGACAAAGATTCAGAATTGGCTTTTGAAAGTTGGCATCAAGGCTCATACGAAAAATTCTCAAGGAGATGCGCAAATTTCAGAGCAACCAGATGGGTTGGAACCGAAGTTAGAGAACATCCAATATATGATGGTACCTTAGGACTCAATAGTTTTTTTCTCAGCATGGAAGAAAAGGTATTAGAGGATCAAATGATATCAGTACTAGATGTATCTCTCCAAGACACCCCTGCCAGGTGGTGGGACAATCATAAATCCTTACTCAAAGATTGGGATGATGTGAAGCAAGCTATCAAGTATAGGTTTCAGAATAAGTAGCAGTTGGAATCAGAGATGCAGATGGATTTCCATGTTGCACAACTGTTCAATGGAGAATTTGATCCTAAAGTGCATATTGAACAGTGTGTGACACAATGGCAAGTTGTGGAAATACCCTCTCTCTTATGGGTTCAAGTATTTCCCCACTCCCTAGGTCTAATCATGAACGCTTGGTTCATACACTAGGAAACTAGAAGACATACCAGCGACTGGAAGATGCTGGAAACTCATTTTTCCAAGGACTTGTCGTTTACAAGTAAGTACCATGAGCTTGAAGTAGTCCTGCAAAATATTAAATAATTTATTTTTATAGATAACAGTAATCATAAATCGAACCTAGTGGTATGTGAAAAACATAGCGAAGAAATTTAGACTACTCTTCACCTAACCTCAACCAAGAATCCCATAGAATGTTATAATATTAGCAGGGATTCAAAAATCCAAATGATATAGAGGAATTAAGAAACCTACCCATCAAAGAGACAAAAGGGAATAGAGAAATCCAAAACACCATACCTAGTCAGACTGATAGTTCCTATAATCACCCATTAAAATTACGCAAAGTTAATATAGGGACCATAAAGAAACCTAAGATAGCTATGGCGGGAGACTACTAGGATGAGAAAACTAGTCAAGAAATACAGAGTTTGTTGCAGGAATATGAGGATTTGTTCCCAAAGAATTTTTCAGAGTTAAATGGAATCAAAGGAGTTTTCGGAGAAATGAAAATCGAATTGAAACTAGGATCCAAGCCCATGAGGCATAGACCATACCATATTAACCCTAGAGTAAAAGAGAAGGTTAAGAAGGAGATAGACAATATGTTGGAAGCTAGACTTATTTTTGCAATGGAAGAAACTGAATGGGTCAGCCCAATAGTCATCCAAAGCAAGAAAGGAACAGAGGATATCAGGGTCTGTGTAGACTATAGAAGACTTAACTCTGCTTGTGTGCTTGACCCTTTCTCAACACCTTTTACTGATTAGGTGCTAGAACAAGTTGTAGGGAAGGAAGCATACTCGTTCACAGATGGATTTTCAGGATACCACAAAGTCAAGATTGTCGAATTAGAGGACAAAAACAAGACCACATTCATAGAAGAATGGGGATCTTTTGCATACAATGTGATGCCAGTTGGCTTAAAGAACGCTCCTACAGTTTTCTCTAGGATTGTAATAGAATCTTTTAGAGAGTTCATTCACATGTTTATAGAAGTCTATATGAATGATTAGAAGGTATATAGTTTTCTCAAGGAATAGGTAGCACTGTTATGGATAATTTTTGACATATACAAAGAATTGACGATATCATTGAATCTCAGAAAGTGTATCTTTTGTTCACCACATGGGAATTTGTTGGGCCTCATTGTATGATGAGAGGGAGTATTGGTAGACCCAGCCAAAGTTTCGATTATTGTGAACATGTCACCACCTATGAGTGCTAAGGAGTTGCGTGTTGGAAAATATTTAACAGTCAATTAATAGATAGCGAATGCTTGTCATTGATGGAAACAGTGAAGATGACATGAGAACAACAAGTTTGTAATTAACAGGCAAACGGAATATAAGTACAGAGAGGTGAATGATCGAAAGCAGTGAAAGATCGAAGGCAGCGAAAGTTTGTGAAGAAGAATCTCTGATCGTTGAAGAGGGAGACAGATCTCAGTCGTCAGATCCGAGCACAGGGTCCGACCACCGTTGGATCGAAGAGAACTTCCACGGTCTTTAAACTGCAAGGAGAAGTGGGCGCAATCATAATATGCAAAATCACAATGAAATCTAAGCCGTCAGATCAAGATTTGATCTGGACCATTAATTCCAGTCAGTATCGGGGATCGAGACTTTGAAGTGACAAGAACACTTGACATCAAGAACCCCGATTTCGCGATATGCGATATCACGATTCAATTGCAGCCATTGAATCGAGAATGAGATCTGGACCGTTGATCCTCTGCATGGAGTATCCGGGAACGGACTTTGAAATGACAAAATCACTTGACCTCAAGAACCCCAATTTTGCGATATGCGATATCACGATGCAATCGCAACCATTGAATCGAGAATGAATCTAGACCATTGATTATGGCTCGTATCAGAGTTTCGGGGATCGCGACTTGGAGAGGCAAAGAAACCAATGCATCAAGAACCCCAATTTTGCGATATGAAAAATCGCGATTGAATCTGAACCATCAGACCAAGAAGTGATCTAGACCGTCGACCCAACTCACGACAGCAGACCACATCAGCTAGGGACACGTGGCACAATCAGGTAATGACAAGTGTCAGACTGATTCAACATTTCAGGCACATGTAAGTCATGAATCAAAGTGACACGTGGTAGTATTCAACACATGTCAATTCACGTGTGACGTCAGCAGATGGACACATATCAGAGTTTTGGGAATCGCGACATGGAGTGACAAAAACACTACAACAAGAAATGCGAAATCACGATATGTGAACTGGCAATTCAATCATAGCCATTAAATCAAGCGTGGATCTGGGCCGTTGATGTAACTCCATCTCGGAGTTTCGCCTATCATGACTTGGAGTGACGAGAAACTCCATCAAAGGAACAGTGAGATGCGAGATCGAGAAAAGATCAGGACCGTCGGATCACAAAGAACGTGGATCGTTGATCTGAGCTCCATGTAAGAGCTTTTCCTATCACGACTTTGAGTGATGAGAACCTCCAACTAAGGAATAGCGAGATGCGATATCGTGAAAATATCAGGATCGTCGGATCACTAAGAACATGGATCGTTGATCTGAGCTCCATATCGAAGCTTCGCCTATCTCGACTTGGAGTGATGAGAACCTCCAGCTAAGGAACAACAAGATGCGAGATCTCGAAAAGATCTGGACCGTTGATTCATCGAGATCGTGGACCGTCGATCAGGGTCGATGAAGGTCATGAGTTTGCAGTGACTTTTAGCGCAACCTATGGTCACCGCGTGTGGTCACGTGGGGGAAGGAGTCTGTCCATATAAGCTCCATTTCGGAGTTTTGAAGATCGCGACATGCAGTGTCGAGACACTTGGGTACAGGAATGCCGAAATGCCGAAATCCATTTTAAAAAGAAAAGAATAATAAAGGTCATCCAACGGTGTGGATAAAACTTGAATGTAATCGGAGGGTTACTGTTCTCTCTCACAAATTAACTCCTGAGTTTGGAATATTTTAGCAAAATGGACTCATGATTGCAAATCAGTTAGCGTTTCAGTTGGCGATTCAGTTGCTTAGATAGTTGTTGTCTTTTTGCCTAAGGAGTTGGGAAGTTGAACTGTCATGTTCGAGTGTATAAAATAAGATGAACCAGACTGTGTCGGGTTGGTTGTTATGTAAGTGAAAAAGAATGAAACTGTAAGAACAGAGACGAAGAGGATGTGCAGGAGTCAATTGAGCATATGTGAAGGGTGAAATGAAATGCAGAGCATACTAATTGAGAGTTGAAGAAGAGCAGAATGAGAGCACAAGTTGATGCAGAGCATACCCGCTGAACAGACAGAGGAAGAGTAGAGCTACAGAACAGTGTGCAGAAGACCAGATTTACAGAACAAAGAAAGATTGGTAAGACCTGATTTATCTGTAAAGTTGAATGTTTATTTAGCCATTTATATTCTAGGGAGGTTGGGAGGTGCTCGGGAGGACTGTTGTCCTCAGAGGTTCAAGTGGGTGCTTGAACACAGGGATTTGTAGCTTCCATCTGGTTGCAGCCAAAGGAACCAGGGTGGCAGGGTGGTGCAAGGGAGAACTAGTGTTCTCTGTTATGCAGGTTGGAGCCTATGTAATTGGAAGTTGGTGCTTCCATCCAGTTGGTGCTTCCATCTAGTTGGTGCTGGAATATTCAGGGAGTTGGTGCTTCCTTCTAGTGGGTGCTAGAGAAACGAGAGAGTTGGTGCTCTCAAACAAGTTGCAGCTTGTAAAACAGAGGTAGAAGCCTCATATTGAGTTGGTGCTCAATTGTAAATGATGTACAAAACTGAAAAAGACTACCTATCATTTCGAAGAAGAAGAGGTTTTCTCCCTTTATGGGTTTCCTCGTGAAAATCTGTCTCTGTGTGTACTTTATGTGTGATTGATGGTCTTTACTTTTACTATCCATATGGTGTATATTGTTGATGATCACTTGAAGGAAGATTAATAATATTTAAAAGGTATAAAATTGTTTAAGCTCATAAACAACTGATTCACCCCCCCCCCCC